>VZQC01007525.1:1287253-1337019 GCA_009823505.1 Rhizomys pruinosus
GTCAGCCCCTTTTTGAGAGCTACCAAGGCCCTGTTCTTTCAGTCTGCTCCTTCCCCAGGCACTACACTACAGTGCCACTCTAGAGCAGACACTGGAGACAAGAGCTTTCCTTGGAGTTCTATGAATGTTGCAAAGGGTAGAGGTGGCAGCCATTGGTCATCTTAGTTTCCCTCTCCTGGGATGGGATCCTCACCTTATAAATGAGCAGGGGCAAGAATAGGAACTGAGTATCAATAACACCCAAATGTGGTGGTCTGGTATTCCTAAGGAGAGATCCTCATCAGAGTCTGGGATTCAGAAGAGTCTTGGTCACACTCACCCAGGTAAATTTTCTGTCACTTGAGGATGGGCAAGGAGGAAGAGCAGAGCAGGTCATGGTTTGTGCTGGATAGCTTTTAGTGTCAACTTGACACACCTGGGTTGAGGGAGCCTCAATTGGGGAATTTGCTCCATTGGATTGGCCTGTGGCCATGTCTGTGGAGTATTGTCTTGATTGTTGAGCAGTGTGGGAGGGCCCAGCCCACAATGAGTAGTGCCACCCTGGGCAGGTTGTTATGTATTATATAAGAAGGCAGGCTGGGCATGAGCCAGGAGAGCAAGCCAGTGAACAGCATTCCTCCGTGGCCTGTGCTTCAGCTCCTGCCTCCAGGTTCCTGCCCTGAGTTCCTACCTTGGGCTCCCTAAGTGATGAACTGTGACCCCGGAGATGTAAGCTGAATAAACCCTTTCCTCCCCAAGTTGATGTTGGTCAGAGTGTTTTGTTACAGCAATGGAAGACAAACTAGAACATGGTTCATATGCTTCAGAATTTCACTTTTCTTAAAATATTTAGTAGGTTTTCTTGAACAGTATTTCTCTGTTATATAGACTTAGGACCATTTATGTAAACTTTTAAGTGGTTTAAAAAACGGAATTTCATCAGTTATGGTAACATTTGGAATTAGGATCTAAGGAACTTGGAGTGCCTCTATTCTGACACAAAGTCCCTGAAAATAAGCTTTAATTTTTCCAACATATTTTACTTTTTAGACTTCACCAATCCACACAGCCCTAATCTGAAATAGGAAGGCTTTTTACCATAGACGCCAACATTTTCAATTTAAAGAACATTTCAACTTCTGAATCTCTAAATGGCATTTAATTTAATTTCCCTTAGCAACATAGATTTCCTAGTATGGATGAGGGCGAAATTGGTCCCTGACCTGCCAAAACCTTAGTTTGCTCAGCAATTTAACTCTCTTTGAGAACTTCAAAGTACTGGTGTGGAGGGTTTTTTATTCCGCTGGCACAGACAGTTCCTGATGATAATGAAGAAATTCTTATGAGCCACCCTTTCCGAGTCATCATCCACATGCATGAACTGTTGTCCTTTCACTTTGGGGGTTTTCATGTCAGTAGCTGGTACCCTCAGGGATGGTCTCCATCTGCTCTTCCACAGCAGAGAAATTCTCAGAGAGCCCTATTTTCATAGTTCATGGACTATCTGAAGACAAAGGTAGACTCCATTACTTGTTTTTGTATGGCCTGTGAGCTAAGGATTTTTAAATTGATTAAGTTTTGTTTTATGTCTATTGCTTTCTGGCATGTATGCTATATGTGTGCCTGGTGCCTTTAGAGGCTAGAAGAGGGCATCAAATCCCCTAGAACTGGAGTTACAGACATTTGTGAGTGACCAGGAAAGTGCCGGGAACTGAACTTGGGTCCTCTGAAAGAGCATCCAGTGCTCTTTACTGCTTAGGTGTCTCTCCAGCCCCAAGGATGTTTTTCAAAAACCTTTTTTAAATGATTGGAAATAAAATTATTTCTCAGGATACATAAAAATATGAAAGTTGAATTTGTGTCCATGCATAAAATTTTACTGGCAAGTGGCCATGCTCGGCTGTTTGTGGGTGATGTGCTTCTGCCTTCCATAGCAGAAGAGTAGAGTAGTAGAGCAGACACTTTGAGGTCTGCAGAACCCACAATATTGCTCATCTAGTACTTCAGAAAAATTGGTTCACCTAGCTTTCACTGTTTAGTGAAGCCATGCTGGCGATGGTTTTTAACAAAATATATAATTTTAAGATTCAAAATGTCATCATAGGGCCCAACAAGGTAGAAAAAGGAGAGAATTTCTGGACAATTACATTTTAAGATAAAAACAAAATGATACTGATTATTTTGTAAGCTGACCTTACTCAAATGGAATATTTCTTAGATATAGTAAATTACCTCTAGTTTTCTGTTTGAGCTTAGATCATGACATTCTGACAATTTTCCAGTTAGTTAATAAATTCCTCTTTAATTTGAAATGAGTCTTATCCCTCATTTGATGTCCAGTTCTTAGAGAAGTGTGTTTTTTAAAAAAAATGCATACTGTATGTGGTATATGCACATATTTATGTGGGTGCACACCAGTGTGGAGGCCAGGGTTTGATGTTCAATGTCTTCCTCCATCACTATCTGTCTTGTTTTTTTGAGACAGTCTCTCACGGAACCTGGAGCTCATGGATTTACCTAGGCTGGTTGAGCAGTGAGCTCTGGAGATCTGCACGTTTACACTCCCAGCACTGGAGTGATAGATAAGCCCTGTGATTGCCTTCTACCTGGCTTCTGGGGACCCTAACTCAGTTCCTCAAGCTTCTGCAGCAGTCACTTTATTGACCAAGTCATCTCTGTAACCTCAAGAAAGTGTACTTCCTGAGATGGTGTCTGCATTATATCAAACTGCCTGAACTGTTACTTCAGTTGAAAGAAATCAGTTATTTTTCACGTGAAATACATTCTTTAAAAATTAAAGTTACAAGGCTGGAGAGATGGCCTAGCAGTTAAGAGTGCTGATTGCTCTTGCAGAGGACCTGGGTTCTGATCCCCAGCACCCACATGGCGGCCGAGAACCGTCTTTGACTCCAGTTCCAGGGGAATCTGACACCCTCTTCTGACCTCTGAGGCATTGCATGACACGGGTGCACCAACCTACATACAGACAGTACATTCATACACATAAAAATAAATAAAATTTAAAATAAAAAAATTAGAGTCTGGAGAGATGGCTCAGAGGTTAAGAGCACCGACGGCTCTTGCCAGCACCCACATGGTGGCTATGAACCATCTTTAAGCTGGGTGTGGTGGCGCATGCCTTTAATCCTAGCACTTGGGAGGCAGAGGCAGAAGTGGGGGCTCTCTGTGAGTTCAAGGCCAGCCTGGTCTACACAGTGAGTTCCAGGCCAGCTGGGGCTATAGGGAGACCCTGTCTCAAAGAAAAATTATAAAGTTGAGACATAGGAATTTAAGGTATAATTTTTTTCAGAGCTAGGATCTCATGCATCTCAGGGTGGCCTCAAACTTATTATTGTAATAGCCGAATCGAGCCTTTCCCTTGAGAGACCCCCGAGAGGCCCAGCCCAATGACCAGATGGGATTGGGAGTAAGGCAGGGATTTTAAGCACCAGGGGGGTCCCACTATCTAGCCAGAGTTGTGTGTATGGTACACACCCTTGTGGCCAGGAGCTGTGAGTCCCTTGAGGACCTTCCCAATGCCAAGAACTATTTCAATGGAGACAGCTACCCGGTATTTATTTTTTCTAACACCATGTTATTTACTTCAGGTGGAAAATTACCAATAGTCACATACACATGTGTAATTTCCATGCATGTGGAAATTACCAACACACACACATGCTTTCTCTTTTGGTCTTTTGGTCTTTTCAAGACAGGGCCTCCTTCAGCAAATCCTACCAGTGGGTGCCACCACCACCACCGGCTCCAAGGAGCAAAAAAAACTGCCCCACCCAAAACAAAACTGATCCAAGGATCCATTTCCAGCCCTGAATCTGGTTCACAGAGGTCTCAAAAAGATAATTCCAAAGCAAGTGAGTTACCTTTTTGAAAGTAAACACAAACCAAAATGGGGTCTTTAAGCAGTCAACTCTAAGGCTGATTCCTATAAACAATTACCACCTGTTGTGAAGCATTTGAGAGACTAAGAGACAATAAATTTAGAGGTGTCTACAGTATCCAAATTTTAGGCCTTTAAATGCATTTTTAAATATCAATTTTTAACCTTGCATGTGCATGTCTAGTCTTGAAACTTGAAGTGGCCACCTTGTTTGACAGAACCAACATGAGACAAATACAATAACTGAATTACAAACACACACACACACACACACACACACACACACAAACTTAGATGCATAACAAGCTACATGAATCTTAGGCACACGGTTACCATAAACACAAGACATAGATACCTCCTTTAAATCAGGGTAGATTTAGAATTTCCCATTCTGAGATCCCAGAGAATGAGAATGAAAGCAATCTCAGAGAACCAAGGTGAAAGAAGCAGATAGAATAAGGGCCCAACAACAAAGACCATGCAGACACAAAGAGAAGAAATGCTGCATGCACGGAGCCAACCCCCTGTCAGCCTCGGAGCCAGAAATCCGGACCACCCGATATGTGGGCCAGTCGACTGAACAAAAGGTTCGGAATTTTCCTTTGCGGATTTCTAGGCCTTCCCCCCAGGCCAGATCTCTCACATCCTTCCAATGGTGGATTAACAAATCAAGAGGGGTAGAGGCTTTCTGTCCCATGTCCAAAAAGATCGTCAGTCCAAGTCCATAGAAACTAACACAAACAACACAGATATCAACTGTCCCTGCCATGAACAGAAGATACAACACAAAGATCAAACTAAAACAGTTAACACAGATAACAACCGTCCCTGCCATGAACGAAAGATACAAGACAAAGATTCACTAGGTAGGCGCCTATTCACTCTAGTACCAGACACTTACCAGTCCCTCCCAGACTCGGTCCCCAGACACTGACTGGTCCCTTCCGGACTCAGTCCCCAGGCGGCTTGGCCGAGAAAATCCTGACTCAAGCCCAGACCACAGAAGAGTCATCTCGACCCTCCTGCCCAGAACTGGAGCATCCTCCAGATTCCTCACAGATGGAGGCAAAGCCTCCCAGATCACTCACAAGCAAACCGAAAGTCAGAACAGAGACAAATACCAGACAAGACAGACACAACCGCGGTAACTGTTAGGGCCCAATCTTATTCCTCCGAAGTCCGTCTAGGCATCCCCACAGGGGATCTCAATTCCTGGCCCATGCACCAGATGTGAGACCCGAATCAAACCTTACCCTTGAGAGACCCCCGAGTGAGAGACACGGAGACAAGACTCAATGCAAAAGCAAGAGGTTTATTCTTCTGGTGTGCTGGGGTTTGCCTGTACAATGGGGAGAGGCAAACCTCGAGCAATCTCTGCATACAGTTTTTATACACTTAGAGCAGGGCAGGAATCGAACCCCAGTCTCCTGGGTGACAGGCGGGGATACTCAGCATGCTTGGGTCTGCAGGTGGCTTGGGGCCAAGGGCCCTCAGGGTGGTTCTTCCTGTAATTATAACTGCCTGTGTTTTCCTGTTATCTGCTGACCTAGGGAGGGGTTGCTATTTGCTAACCTAGGGAGGGAAAAGGCTCCGACCCTGGTAAATTGGCTCACAGGCCTTTTATACAGGGTCTGGGGGAATCTTAGTGGGGTTTGGGTAACTTCTAGCCTTATTGGATAATAGCAGAGTTACAGCTCATGGTTAGGTCAGCCCACCTGCCCCCACATACCAAAGGTTATCTTTAGACACAGTCTTGGGACAGGAACGGAACCAGGTCTAGGGGGATTTTTCTTTATCAGTTCAGACCTGACCTGTTTCCCAAGCCTCAGATGTATCTGGTGGACTTCAGCCTGGGGGAAAGTGAATACCACCAGGCCTGTTTCTCAATGCACCCAGTGCATCTGGTGGACTCTAGCCTGGGGGAAAGTGAATGCTTAACCTTTGACAAGAGTAGAAGTTTGGAATCAATTCTTATCTCTTCATTATATAACCAAGCGTGACCTTGAACTTCTGATCTTCCTGACTCCACCTGAGTGCTAAAATGACAGACATGTGACACTGTACCTGGTTTATGGACTACTGGGAATAAGACGTAAATTTTTAAACTAGTTTCTTTTTTATGAATGGTTAGACAAAAGACGGTATAAGAAGGACCTGGTGGCTCATGCCTGTAATCTCAAGGCTTGGGAGATAGAAACATGAGGATAAGGAATTCAAGATGATCCTCAGCTATACAATTAATTTGAGGCCACCTGGGCTATGTGAAGTCTTGTCTCCAAAAAAATGATTATGGGACGGCAGAGATGGCTCAGCAGTTAGAGCACTGGCTGTTCTTACAGAGGACCTGGGATTGGTCCCCAAGACCCACATGGCAGCTAATAACTGCCCATAGTATCAGTTCCAAGGGATCCAATGCCCTCTTCTGGCCTTCATGGACATTGAACAACAACATAGTTACACTTACATACATGCAGGCAAAACACTCATATACATAAAATAAAATTTAAAAATTAAAAGAATCAATTCTTTGCAGCTTGGTGACAGCCAGCCTGATTTGCAGATATGAACTGTGGCTTTGATGTAATCTGATTAACCCAGAAAACATTAAAGGTCTTTCTCCTCTATACATTTCTTTTAAAATTTTTTTTTATTATTTATTTATTTTTGTATGTGTATGAATGTACTGTCTGCATGCAGGTCTGTGCACCCATGTCGTGCAATGCCGTGGAGGTCAGAAGAGGGTCTCAGATTCCCCTGGAACTGGAGTTCTCCTGGAATTGGAGTTACAGACGGTTCTTAGCCGCCATGTGGGTGCTGGGGATCGAACCCGGGTCCTCTGCAAGAGCGTCGGTGCTCTTAACCACTAGGCTATCTCTCCAGCCCCTCTCCTCTATACATTTCTAATGGAATCTGCAGTGTCATTAGCTTGTTAGGTAGCCTCATCATTACACCTCCAGTATTTTCAGATAGTCTGTAGAGTCAGGCCTTTGGTCTTTATCCTATGTAATTGTGTATGTATCTCTCTCTCTCTCTCTCTCTCTCTCTATATATATATATATATATATATATATATATGCATAGCCATATTTATTTGTATATTTATATTATATAGTTATAAAAGATTGACTAATATATAATGAATGCATTTTTAGCCTCTAAATGTGCTAAAAATGGAATACTTAGGTAATGTCTTTTAAAGGTAATGCTTATGCTTTACAAAGGATCATGATTCATAGTCAACTATAATTATTCCATAGGAAAAAAATGTTGATTTACCTGGGTATTACTTAAGGATGAAGAAAATTTCAGTTTGTAAAAAAAGATCTGAGGCTAATATTGATACACATTTCTTATAAAACTATTTCTATTTACCAAAATTAATAGTAGTTTACCTTTTTACCAAATAATGTGCCTTTTTAATCTGTGCTAAAAAACAAAACTCAGTATGCCACATTATAATCCTTGGTTATCAAAGGATTCAAGTTCCTTTTGGTATGGGGAACAGGTAATGAATCAGTATAATTTCTAAAACTGAAAACTTGATAATTTTTGCTAATGAAGTTCACAGGGATACACAGGTCAGTTTAGCAGTTGTAATCAAATTTTTGTCATGTTATTTATGTGGTAATGATTTTGAAAATGAGTGGTTTCCTGTTTTGAGCCTAATATATTTGAAACAATATCATACAAAGTGGTATACAGGGCATTTTCTCTTCCTGAGTCTACCTGACCAGAACCATATCTGTGCTTCTATGTTAATTGCTTTCTGGAACATTTTTTTTGTTACAGGTATCTAGTGGAAATTATTATTTCATCCCCTACATTGTGACACCATATGCTGATTATTTTTGCTGCGAGAATGATGCCCAAAGACGAGCCTCAGAGTACATGCCGCCCAACTGGGACACCATCCTGGGCCCGCTGTATATGCCCCTGGTGGACAGGTTCACTAGCCTCCTTAAAGACATCCACGTGACCTCATGGTAATTTTCTTCAGCCACCAACAATCCTGAGATTCTTGAAAACTTTTTACTTTACTTTTGGGGGGAGTGGTATTCCTTGAAGTGACCAGGATGCCCAGGGAAAGGGGAAGGTTGGCTATCCATTTACAAAACCATCGCGGAATCCACTGTTGCTCCCTTAGTGCCTCACTAAGCTGAGTTCCTGAGATGAAGCCAGAAGAGAAGACTGGAGTTACTTGGTTAGAATTAGGCCTGAGTCTAGCCCTGGCTTCCTGTATTATCTTAATATGCAACTCTTCTCTTCCACTAGGAAAGAGACGTTAACTCAGTGATGGTTTGAATGATCTCTTTCTGTGTTTTAAGATAATTTCTGAACGTGACTTTGTACTCCCTCAGTTATTCAGGTTCTCAAAACTTAAGGTCATTCTGACCTTAAGTTCTTGTGAGCGTGGGCTGATTCAGGCTTCAGCCAACCTGACCTCAGGATGTACTGTGACATATTATCTGTAGATTTACGTTGTGTGGTATGGTATACTCACTCAAAGGTGGACAGGTTTGAATTCTGGTTTAGGTGATTCCTCGCTGAGTAGCCTTGGAATAGTCACTTCCCTTCTTTGAACCTCAGTGCTTAAGAAACAGTACCTTCAATGTTTTTAATCTAAAAGTTTAAAATCCGAGACCCTCTTCTGACCTCCGCGACATTGCACGACACGGGTGCACAGACCTACATGCAGATAGTACATTCATACACAGAAAAAAATAAAAATTAAAAAAAAAAGAAGGAAAGCTAAGGGTGAAAGGCAAAAATTCCTGGCATGGATTTTGTGTACCACATTTTGGATTCTTAGGGATGCAATAATAGTTTCCAGTTATCTTTCACCTGGGAACAGCTTCATGAGTACTAAGTGGGACAACTTAATAGATGAGAATGTTTGAAAAAAATGAATTTGCCCATGTTTCATGTCTTTTGGAATTTTGTTTGGTTCATGATGAGCTCTCATTAGTGGGAAAAATATTTCAGTAAATTTCCTCCATGCCATATATATATATATATATATATTATCTATATATATATGAATGAATGAATGGGGGGATTGCATCAAAAGTCCTGTGGGCTGTCTGAATGATTTCAGCTTTGAACATATTTTTAAGGTCGTAGCGAACTGAGTTTTATTATCAGTTAACTGGTTCATTGCTACATTATGGAACCAAAAAATGGAAGTATCTCATATTTGCTGGTAGAGGCAGGCTCAGGGCTGACCAGGGTCTCCATGTGTTACCCTAGGTCATGTCAGTGAGAACCATGCCTGTTTGAACACTAAAGAAAGTCCTGGATGTATACAGATTATTATAGGAGGTTTTTGTTTCCCTCTCCAGTGTTTGTTACAAAGAAACCTTGTTAAATGACATCCGGAAAGCCAGAGAAAAATATCAGGGTGATGAACTGGCAAAGGAACTGACTCGGATCAAACTCCGCATAAATAACGTTGAGTGTCTGACTTCAGACATCATCATCAACTTACTTCTGTCCTACCGTGATATCCAGGTATGAAGTGTGCCTAGGTGAGGCTAGCATATTCTTGACTTTTCTTGGGCTTGAGGAATTCCTCATCTGAAGTACTGTTACAACAGGTGTATGATGAGGGAGCTGTTTTAAATCAATACATATGTGGCCTTGTGCTAGGCTCTCCAGCTCAGCTCTTGTGGAAGTTTTAGAGTTTTCTGTCATATTAGGTATCATAGGATTGTTTAAAACAAAAAAAATAAGAATTTAAAAGTTAAATACTTGGGGCTGGAGAGATGGCTCAGTGGTTTACAGCGTTGACTGCTCTTGCAGAGGACCCAGGTTTGATTCTCAGCACCCACATGACAGTGAACAACCATCCATGACTCCAGTTCCAGGGGATCTGATGCCTTCTTCTGGCCTCCATGAACATCACATGACACAGGTGTAGTTACATGCATGCAGGCAATACACTCATACACACAAAAAATTGTGTATTTTTTGCTAGGTTATTACTCCAAGCCTTTTAAAATCCCTGTCCATTAAATCTTCTTAACTCCATGATTCAGGTGTTCTCTGATTATTCCTATTCTACAAATGAGAAAACTTGAGGCACAGAGAAATTAAGTAACCTGCTCAAAGTCACATCAGATGGAGGTCAAGATTCAGACGAAGGCCAACTGGTTCCATTGCCCTTGTCTTAACTCTTCTGGTACTTCTATGACTTTGCCACGTCCTTCTTTGTTTGCTACCACTTGTCACTGACAGTAGGAATACCAGAAGTATGTTCAAGAACCAGTGGATGCACCTGTTTATTCCAAAACAGACATTAGAAGTTACTGGAGCGCCGGGCATGGTGGCGCATGCCTTTAATCCTAGCACTTGGGAGGCAGAGGCAGGCAGATCTTTGTGAGTTCAAGGCCAGCCTGGTCTACAATGTGAGTTCCAGGACAGTTGGGGCTACAGGGCGACCCTGTCTTGAAAAGACAAAAAAAAAAGTTGTTACTGGAGACCAAGGTTGTACAATGTGGTGCCATGAAGGAAAATGAGCATTTTTCCTTAAAATTTACCCAGTTTTAAGGATAACTAGTCCCTCTTCTCTATGGAGGCACAGACGATGATGGATAATATACTTGTAGAATATTATAAAGCTACACTAGAGGTAGTTGTTCTGTAAATGATGGAGGCATCCATTTGTGATCTGGACTAAAAATAGAGTCAAGTAGGAACTCATGGCCCTTGTGACACAAATACAGCTGACTGCTTTCAATAATTGGTGCATGGGGGGATTATACTAACTAGAGATTGTTACATCAGTCCTGTGCAACAAGATAATGAGATTAAACTTTCTTGAAGTGAGTCTTTTTGTTTTTGTTTGTTTGCTTGCTTGGATACTGTCTTTTTAAATTTTTTTTAAATTTTATTTATTTTTGTATGTGTACGAATGTACTGTCTGCATGTAGGTTTGTGCACCCGTGTCGGGCAATGCCATGGTGGTCAGAAGAGGGTCTTGGATTCCCCTGTAACTGGAGTTCTCCTGGAATTGGAGTTATAGACGGTTCTCAGCCTCCATGTGGGTGCTGGGGATCAAACCCGGGTCCTCTGCAAGAGCAGTCGGTGCTCTTAACCTCTAGGCTATCTCTCCAGCCCGATACTGTCTTATATAGCACAACTTGCCTCAAAGTTGCCATGTAGCCAAAGCTGACTTTGGACTGGTCCTCCTGTCTCTGCTTCCCAAGTACAGAGATTATAGTAGGTACGGGTCACCATGCCCCCCCACTCTTGAATTTATTTTTTAATTTGCTGGCTTCCTTCTGCCTTTGGCCTCATGTGTCTGTTTATTTTTTTTAATTTTGCATTGGTAGAACTCTAGACTCAAAGAAGAGCTGGAAGTTTCTTTGGATTCAGTCTTTTCTTTTTTTTAATTTTTTTTAATTTTATTTATTTCTGTATGTGTATGATTGTACTGTCTGCATGCAAGTTTGTACACCCGTGTCATGCAATGCCACGGAGGTCAGAGAGGGCGTCGGATTCCCCTGGAACTGGAATTCTCCTGGAATTGGAGTTTCAGACAGTTCTCCGCCGCCATGTGGGTGCTGGGGATCGAACCCGGGTCCTCTGTAAGAGCGGTCGGCACTCTTAACCGCTAGGCCATCTCTCCAGCCCAGATACAGTCTTTTCTGAACCAGCAACAACATCAAGTTCTGGAGCCAAATGTCAGGTTTTTTGTGCAAAGGTCCTCTCTGGTGACAGTGAGTTGACCAATGCCAATGATTCTAAGCCTGGCTGAAAGGGAAACTGGTGTCACTGCTAAAAGAGAGCCCAATGGAGACACATAGTAGCCATTTTCCCTGGGTAGTTATACAGCATTTAGAGCAGTGATTTTCACCATGGGCCACTTGGCTTTTGTCTGGAGTCATTTTGGTTATTAAACTGTGTGGAGCTAGAGTGGTGCTGGCTTCTTGAAGGGTGGAAACTACCTATCAGACAATGCATAGGACAGCTCACACAGCAGAGAGGTGAGCCCAAAACATAAAAGTGTATTGCAGATGAGAAATCCTGACTTAGATTAATTTGATTGATTCTGGCAAAATATCTAGGATGTTTTCTCCGTTCTCATGAAAAATAGCTTAGTTTCCTTGTGTGTATATATCCAACTCATTTTAATACAGTTCCTTTGCTGGTGGTGACCATCCTACAACCAACATATAACATTTTGCTGGACTCAGGTGCTTTTCTTGTCTTTTGATTTAATTTTCCATTGATCCTTTGTGCCATCTGATAGCAGTAATTCCTTCTCTGTCCTCTTCTCTCTTGTTCATCTTCTTTTCTGATTATTTTTATGTATTTGTAAAGGCTACACTTGCTAGGCATGGTTGTGCATGCCTTTAATCCCAGCACTGGGGAGGTAGAGGTAGGCAAATCTCTGTGAGTTCAATGCCAGCTTGATTTACATAGTAAGTTCCAGGCCAGCAAGGGCTACATAAGTGAGATCTTATCCCATAAACCAAACCCCAAACCAAACCCCAAACCAAACACAACCAAATGAAACAGCATTAAATACTTTTCATAAGGAAAAATTTGTCTTAAATTTAGAGATTGTCTTATGTTTATAACTATTCAGAAAAGTCTGCAAAGTGCTATTTCCTCTCTTTCTCACCCTGAGACCTTTTGCCAACAGGACTATAATTCGATGGTCAAGCTGGTAGAAACACTGAAGATGCTGCCTACATGTGACTTGGCTGATCAGCACAATATTAAATTCCACTATGCATTTGCACTAAATAGGTAAGAATGACTGTGTGTAGAGTTTGCAAAGATGCTGCCTGTTGAAATCCACTGTGTGTCCCCCCCCCCCCCCCGCCTCCGGTATTCATCACGTATGAGCTAGGTCATATGCTAACTGTCAAGATTTTGAAATGGGTAAGATAGAGTCTCTTTGTCCTCTGGGACTTTGCATATATTTGAAATATATATTCTAGTCATGGGATCAAATATGCAAGTAAATCCTAATAGCTCAGTAGTAACAGGTTTAATAATGGGTTTATTGAAGGTGATACAAAAGTCTAGCAGAGAGAAGGAGTAGTTATGCTTAGACGTAGAGAAGCTTCTCTCTTTTCTGGGATGAGTTTTGAAGAATTACATCATGGATGGGGTAGGGTAGGAAATGAGGGATAGTAAAAAGACCATTCCATTTGGCCAGAGTGGGACCATTGAGTTATTCCGTGCAAGGTATTCAAGGAACATCCAGTGCAACTAGAACATGAGATGCTAGTGAAACAAATGCAGGATGTTAAGTAAGGGTCAGCACAGAGCATAGGATGATGTACATTAATAAAGCAGTGGTAGTATCTTACAGGCTGTGGGAGCCTAATTGGAGCAATAAGATTGATGTTGTATGATAGGCAAGCATAGAGTTGGTTTTATGTACTTTTATAATCTGAATTTGGGAATTCAAAGTGCTAAGCTTAAGTAGATTGTATGTGAAACTTGGAAAGTCCTGTTTAAAGAACACAAGCCTTAAAAGCTTAAATACTATGATATAACAAAGAGTCTGCAACTCCAGTGATTTTAAAAAAGATTGAAATTTTCTTTTTGCATAGTAGGGCAGGGATGAATAGTCTAAGCTGTTTGCACAGCACTGCTCTGGGCACTATTTTTGGACATAGCACCCAACTGTTGTATAGGATTTTTCATCCTATCTGTGTTACAACTTACGGAAAAGCATTGGGGATGGGAGGGAGGGCAAGCATACAGGGAAAGTGTTTTCCTTTAAAGTGAGTTGCTACTTCTTAGATTCCATTGATGAAAACTCAGTCACATGACTCCATCTTGCTGTAAAGGAAGTTGGGAAATGTAGTTTCTAGCTAGGTGGGCATATACCCATCCAAACATGACTACTATGGTTTTGGAGGATGACTAGGAGTTTGCCACGTGTGACCTAACAAAGTCCCAGGTATCTGAATGCTTTAGTTCTAATATCTCCCTTCCATTATTGATAATATATAGGGAGAAGTAAATATTTTAAGAATCATGCCTAGATTCATTTTCTCCTGCTCTCAGTTGGAGCTGCTACTTAATATTGTCAAATCTTAGAGAAGAGCCCTCTAGCCAATCCATTTAACTTGAGAGCCAGTAGGTTCTGTCATGTCCTTACCAACTTTCGAGTGGATGACATCTTCAACAAGGCATCCACGAAGTGAGGATTCAGAATGAACTGAGGATTCTTGCATCTGGTTTCCCAGCTTCAGAGGGTGTTCTTTGTTTCAGAAGCTGGATTAATCAGCAGAATAGGGGAGCTCATGGCTTCTAGCAGTCTTATACCCCCCCCATTTCTCTTTTAAGTCAAGATGGAATTTTGCAGGTAGTAAAAGGTATGGATTTTAAGTATAAAATTTGAGAAATTAATTCACATGTATAAACAGGATCCCTACCAAAAAATACTCATCACTCAAGGAGTTCATTGTTCAGCTTTGTAGGCATCCCCTACCTTTCCATAGGTAACCAGTGTTGTAACCAATATTGTAGCCTCTATCTCTGTAGATTATTTTTGCTTGTCCTTGAACTTCACATAAATGGAACCATACAAAATGCACCTTTTGTGCCTTCTTGATTTCAGCATCATGTTCATGGGATTCATATATGCTGTTATCAATATCACTCATTTTTGTTGCTGTAGAATGTTCCAGTATATAGATATGGCATGATTTCTTAATTTTATTGATGATGGACCTTTAGGTTGTTCCATATTTGGAATATTATGAACAATGTTTTTATGAACATTTCTTGTACATGTTTTATGTATATAGATCTACATATTTATGTTGGATATATAGCATGCAACCGAGTAGACACCAGCAAACAATGATGAGATTTTGTTTCATGTAGTAATACCAAAACCAGGCAAAGACACAGACAAGACAGAAAACTATAGACCCATATCATTGATGTACACAGATGCAAAAATTCTCAACAAAATACTTGAAAATCGCATACAGACCCACATCAAAAAGATCATCCATCATGACCAGGTTGGATTCATACCAGAGATGCAGGGATGGTTCAACATACGTAAATCAGTAAAAATCATAAACACATAAATAGACTTAAAGACAAAAACCACACAATCATCTCAATTGATGCAGAAAAGGCTTTTGACAGTATCTAGCTTCCCTTCATGCTTAAAGTCTTAGTGGGAATTGGACTGGAGGGATCATTCCTCAATGTAATCAAAGCCATATACAAGAAACCCACAGCCAACATCATCCTAAATGGAGAAAAGTTGGAAGCATTCCCCTTAAAGGCAGGAACATGACAAGGCTGTCCACTGTCGCCACTCCTCTTCCATATAGTGCTTGAAATGCTCACTAGGGCAATAAAGCAAGAAAGCAAAATTAAAGGAGTACTAATTGGCAAAGAGGAAGTAAAACTATCCCTTTTTGCAGATGATATGATAGTTTACCTAAGGGATGCTAAAAACTCCACCAGAAAACTCTTAGAAACAATCAAAAGTTTCAGTAACATGGCAGGATACAAAATAAACCTAGGAAAATCACTATCCTTCCTTTACACCAACAATAAACAACTGGAGAAGGAATATAAGCAGACCTTCCCAATCACAATAGCCTAAAAAAATACCTAGGAATAAACCTAACCAAAGACAACAAAGACCTCTACAACAAAATTTAAAAAACACGAAGAAGGAATGAAAATGACTCAAAAGAATGGAAAGACCGTCCCATGCCTCATGGATGTGGAAAAATTAATGGGTAAAATGATCCATTTTACCCAAATAGATATATGATTCTGCAATCCCAATCAAAATCCCATGAGCTTTTCAAGACTTAGAAAAAAATCTCCTAATACCTTAAGGCTGGGCGTGTGGGCGCACGCCTTTTAATCCGATAGCACTTGTGGAGGCAGAGGCAGGCGGTCTTCTGTGATTCAAGCAGGCCAGCCTGGTCTACAGAGGTGTAGTTCCGGGACAGCGTGGGGCTATAGGGAACCCTGTCTCGAAAACACAAAAAAAAAAAAAAAGTAGAAAAAAAATCCTTATATGCAATATGGAAAAACGAAAAGACCCGAATAGCAAAGCAAACCCTGAGTGAAAGTGCAATACTAGGGGGATTACATTACCAATGTTTCAAGCTATATTAGAGGGTTGTGTATCATAAAGACAGCCTGGTACCCTTGGGGGAAAAAAAAAAAAAGAAAAGAAGAAAAAAAAGAACAATTGATCAATGGAACAAATTTGAAGATCCAAACTTGAGCGTCATATAACTTCAGCCACCTTCATATTTGACAAAGGGGCCAAAAAAGCTCAAATGGAGTTAAAAGAGTAGCATTGTCAGCAAATGGTGTTGGCAAAACTGGATCAACCACTTGTAGAAGATAAAATTAAATCTCTACTTCTTGCCCTGTACTAAAATAAATTCCAGTGGATCAAAGAACTCAACCTGAGAACCTGAAACCCTGAAGGGTGATAAAGAAGAAAGTCTGGCAGACAACCTTACAAGACATCGGCTCAGACAAAGACGTGTTCTAAATCAACAGCAGCTGCACAGGAAATAAGGACAACAAGCTGACAAGTGGGACCTCAGGAAACTCAAAAAGCTTTTGATAGCAAAGAAAACAAGGAGTGAAGAGAAACCCATAGAGTGGAGGAAACCTTCAACCCTGATAATCTGACAGAGCATCAACATTCAGAAGATATAACTACTTAAAAACCTAAGAAGTAGAGAATACAAAATGACCTACTCAAAAGATGAGAAAGTAAAGAGACTCGACAAGACGAGGAAGTAAAGATGGCTGAGAAACATCTTACAAAAGTGTAGCATCATGTAATAATTAAGGAAATCAAATTAAAACAACTTTAAGAAATAATATAAAATTAAAAAAAAAAAAAAAAAAAGATCAAGAAAACAAAAGACACCAAATGCTGGAGAGGTTGTGGGGAAAGGGGAACACTCATCCACTACTGGTGGGAATGTAAACTTGTACAACCACTATGGAAAGCAGTGTGGAGAAACCTTAAAAGACTCACAATGAGCTTATCACTTGACCCAATCATACTACTCCTGGGTATATACCCCAAAGACTCATCCTACCGCAAAGATATATGCACATCCATGTTTATTACAGCTCTCTTCACAATAGCAAATAGCTGGAACCAACCCATATGCCCCATAACAGATGAGTGGATGACAAAAATGTGGTACATCTACACAATGGAGTCTATTCAGCGGTAAAGAAGGATGGCATTATGAACTTTGCAGGTAAATGGATGGAGCTCGAAGACATTATGCTGAGTGAGGTGACACAGTCCCAGAAAGACAAACGGAGAATGCTTTCCCTCATTTGTGGATGCTAACACCAAATCCCCCAGATGAAAGGCAAGCTGAGCGACAGTATGGTTATATTTTTGGTTTATCTGAAAGCAACTATGTTGTCATAATGTAAATCCCTCAATGGGCTCATGAATCTACCCACCAATTATTTTCAGACTCTGTAATTACTGTATATGGGTGGAGAGTATGTATCCATATTTTAGAATAATATGAAATTAACGGAGGAAAATGTGAATTCCTAAGCATAAAAAAAGACTGAGAGAAAGATGCAGGACAGTTATGACGAATACATAATCTGGAATGGTTTGGGGTGGGGGGGGAAGGGATAGGGGAATATGCCTGAACAGAAATGAAAAATGATGTATGAAATACATAAAACATGAATAAAAATGAGAAAGAAAAAATTAAAAATTGGTTTGTTAAATAAAACCCAAAACCCATATAAGTCTCTCGCTTTTTTTTCAACTAGAGAGTATAGAGGATACCTGTTGTCAAACAGTGGCTAAATAATTACCATCCTGTCAAAGGAATGAAAGCATAAAATAGGTTCAGAATGGAAATTTGGCATCTAAGAAATGGATATGGCAGGATGAGATGATTCGGAGACAGTCATATATCTAATATATCTAATTTGGAAGCAGACTGGCTAGGGTTGCATGTAAAAGAACCAATTTCTCTTTTGCTTTCTGGTCTGATCATCTCTTGTCAGACACTGGCTCTGTATTGCAGGCCAGGCAGGGATCCTGAGTGCTAAGAACATTATTTTTCACCCAATGTGCTAGGGGTTTCCTGTTGCCTCATTTATATATGCAATCCAGTCTTGAAGTTCATAGTTCTGTTTGAACTTGTCTAGCTGTCAGTATAGTTGCAGCAGAATATGGCTTTGTGTATAGTTTTGAGGAAGTTAGTGGTACTACTTTGAATCTATGATGGGCAAAAAAGGTAGATGTTCCTCCACTGCAGATGACCTTTAACTCTTAGGAAGCGAACCAAAACATGACCATAAATTAGTTTCTAAAGGTTGGCAGGAATAAATGATGTTTGACCCTCAGATGGCAAGGGTTCTCTGTCAAGGGGAAAGCTGGTTTGAGCCAGCCAGCTTTTCCTGGTATCTTCCACTTCACTGCATTCATAGCTACTTCAAGTTTCCACTGAGCAATTAAACTACTGGCCTCTCAATCGTATGGAATCCTTTATGAGCAGCTTTTTATTTGTTGTTGCTTTTGTAGACAGGGCTTTATTATGTACACTAATGCAGGCACAATATTCTAACCAAGGATCTAGCTGGTGGACAGAAAGATGGTTCTATTTTTTTAATAACCACAATGTTATCTAAGAGAAACAATTTAAAGGCTTTCAGCTTCAGGAGTTTCAGACCATGTTCTTCTGGGCCTGTGATATGGCAGAGCATCATTGTGGTGTGCTCGTAGTACAGCAGGGCCACTCACTGGCAGACAGGAGGCAAAGGGCCAGTGGAAAAGATGCATCTTTCCAGAACATTCTTCCAGTGACCCATTTCCTCCAACTGGGCTTCATCTCCTACTTTTAACTATCTCCCCATAATGTCATCATAGTATGAATCCATCAAGGGATTGATTAGGTCAGACCCCTTCAGGTCCAGTCACTTCCCAAAAGTCCATCATCAGGCAAATAAACACCCAATATATTACCCTATAGGGGACATTTCATATTCAACCTATCCTTGGCCCCCTGAAAGCTCATGTCCATCTCACAATGCAAAATGTATTCAGTCTATCTCTGAGAGCCCCCATAATCTTAACAGTTCTAGCAGTATTAAAAAGCACAAAGCTGCTGGAGAGATGGCCTAGCAGTTAAGAGGGCGGACTGCTCTTGCAGAGGACCTGGGTTTGATCCCTAGCACCCACATGGTGGCTGAGAACCGTCTTTAACTCCAGTTCCAGGGGAATCTGATGCCCTCTTCTGACCTCCGTGGCATTGCACGACACAGGTGCACAAACCTGTATGCAGACAGTACATTTATACACATAAAAAAATAAATAAAATAAAATAAAAAACCCAAAGCCATTTGAGACTCCAGGCAGACTCTAAGCTGTAAATCTCTGTAAAATGTAAAAGCATGGTATGTACAATGTATACTCAATGGTGTAGAGAAAACATTTCCATATTTCCATTCCAAAAGAAGAAATGTGGGCATTGGAAATAGAAATGGAACAAAAGCAAGGCTAGGACCCAACAGGATAAACCTTACATTCTATAGATCCATGTTCTGCATGCATGGCATGTGGCACTATGATGGGACCTCCAACTGGGTTTAGGTGGCTCTGCTGCTATGGCCTTGCTGTTTGTAGCCCACATGGCCTCTCTTTTGGGTTAGCCCTGCTCACTACCTACAGCTTTCTTCAGATATTCCATATTTCTGACATCTCTAATAGCTTTATCTGCATAGCATCACTAAATATCAGGAAGGATGCCTGTAGGGATCCTTCTTGATCCTGTCATATATTGCCTATCCTCTCAGACTTTCCTTTGAAATCTAGGTGAAGCCTCATGACTCCCTTAATTTTTGCTTTCTGTATGCTTTCCAAAACAGTATCATATGGACAACATCAAGGTCTGCTAACAGCTTGAGCAGTCTCTGAGCCCCTTGGACCATGGCCTCAGTGGCCTTTTGAGTGCTTGGATGAATGAACATGGGGAAATACTTCTGCAAAGTGGCCTGATGCCAGCAAGGAGCCCTGGAGCTTTCTTTTCGAATCAACATCTTTCAAATTAGTTAACCTTTGTAACCTTGAGCCTGCTAAGAGCAGGTCTGGGGAAGTGTCTGAGCTACCCTTATGGTATTTTTCCTATTGTCTTGATATAAAATACTGGGCTGATTTTTAGTTGCCCCATATCTTGAGTGGCTATATTTTCCCTAGCCCCAGCTTTACCTGCTGTTTTTCTGGGCAAGTTGTAAAATTTCCAAACCTTTTTGCGCACTAGTCTCACTGGAAAGTTGGCTAAAAGCAGGTAACAAGATGGTTGTCATAGTTCGAATGCCTGACTCCCTTGAAATGTCCTCTCAAATTTGTTAGTCCATCACTTTTAAACTCATCCTCTATAAATTCTCAGGACACTGTGGAGAGAGGTTCTTTGTCATCATCTAACACGAGTGTCCTCCAGTTTAGTTTCCAGTAGCGGCCTTGTTCCTATCTGAAATTTCATGAGCCCAGTATTTGCTGTCTGCNATTAAAGTCCCCTACTATTAGTGCTGGGGTTAATCTGAGCCTTAAGATACTGAAGAGTTGTCTTTACAAAAATTGGTGCACTGGCATTTGGCGCACTGGCGTTTGGTGCATAAATATTAAAATTGTGAGATCTTCTAGGTTAATTGTTCCATTGATAAAAATATAATGGCCTTCTTGTCTCTTTTGATTTCTTTGCTTTTGAAGGTCTATTTTGTCTGGATATTAAAATAGCAACACAAGCACTTGCTTTCTTTTTTGTACCATTTGCCTGGAATATTTCTTCATCCCTTCACCTTAAGTCATTGCCTATCCTTGAGATTGAGAAGGGTTTTGTTTGCAGACACATAAATGATTGTTCCTATTCTCATTCTCCCAGTCTATGCCTTTTGATTGGGAGTTCAGCCAGTAATATTTAAGTTTATAATTGAAAGATGGATGTATTTTCCTTTCACCTTATGATCCATTTGCATTTTTAGTTCTGATCACTCTATGGTTTATATTTTTTTTATTTAGTTTTTTTTTTTTTTTTTTTTTTTTTTTTTTTTTTTTGTCTTTTGAATTGCTTCAAGATTTTCTGGAGAGTTGGTTTCCGGCATGTAATCTATCATCTTGTTTTTGTATTGGAATATTCTTCTCTCTCCTTCAACATTAATCGACATTTTTGCTGGTAAATTATTCTGGTGCATCCATATCCTTAACGACGGAATGCTTTGCTCGATGTTCTTCTTCTTTCATGGTGCAGCTTTAGAAGTCAGTTTAAGTGCTGAGTGGTGTCCCTTGTGTATTGACTGTTTCTTTTGTGGCCTTCAAATTTATCGTCGTTTGGCATCTTGCCATATTACTATGATAGTGGCGAATGGGAGTTTCTTTTTTCTGACTTGTTATGAAGTCCTGGTGTGCTTACTTGTATTTGGATATGGTTTGTCTTACTTTGAGGTTTGGGGAGCTCTTCATCACTATCTATTGAAATCTGATCAATACCCATCAACACTTGAGTTCTTCTCCTTCCTTCCCATGATGCGAGTTTGACTTTTCATAGGTGATCCCAATTTCCCTGGTGCTGTTCCGAGTTTGTGTATTTTTTAATTTATAACTTTTATTGAGTTTTAGTCGCTTGTGCTATCTTCCAGTTCTGATATTTTTTGTTCTGCTCCTCCATTCTATTTCTGACTTTTTAACTCTGTTCCTTCCCTGGGTTGGGATATAGTGTTCTATTTCCTTCATATCAATTTCATCCTGTGGATCCTAATTGTATCCCATTTTTTCTCTTTTTTTTTTCTCAGTCTTTTTTTTTTTTTTTTTTTTTTAGCATGGGATCTTTTCAGGTTTTCTACTTCCTTAGGGTCTGTTTTTTTTTTTTTCTCTGCTCTATTTCGTTTCTGAGTTTTCAATATTCTCCTTTAGTTTGTCATTGTTATCCCTCTAGGTCCTTTTGGTTTTTCATTTTTCCCTCTACCTCTGAATTCTCTTCCTAGTTGTCATTGTATCCCCCCAGGTCCTTTTTGAGTTTTTCATTCTCTCTCTTATAGCTTCTCGCTGAATTCTTCTCTTATGTCTTTTAATTCTCGCACTAGAGTCGGCATTATCCTCTGAAGGTCTGTTCTGGGGGTTCTACCCCCAGGGATCCGATTTGTAGCTGGTCTTTCGGTTGTTAGAGCTTGTGCCCATATCTATCCTGACCTTTCCCATCGTTGTCCCTTCGTCGTGTCGCTGGCATGTGTGTTTCCCTTGTGTGATTCAAATCTCAAATGGCTTTTCAGTTTGTTGAAGGCTGAAAGCTTGTTTTATTTGCTTGCCTCCTTCCAACTGCCTTTTTTCCCTTCCTTCCCTCATTGTTTGTGGAGGGCTGACTTGTCTAGTTTTCAGGCTTTCACTTGTGTTTATATATTGGATACTGGAAGTCTCTTTCTATCCTGTTTTGAATGTTCCCTTTATCCACTGGATACTCTCCCCTCAATTCAATTATTGAAGCGGAGGGCGCGAGAGGACTGGAATCGGAGCGCCTAGCTGTCAGTACCCTGTGGGCATGCTCGTCCCCGTCCCGACTCTCCCTTTGTCGAGCAGAAATAAACATTAGCTTCTAGTGCAAAGGCCCCATGTCCCGCCATGTTTCCTCCTCGAGTGCCCAGTACCTTTGCTGGCCTTTGGGTTGAATGAAAACGATCTGTTGGCAGCTTTCCGTGGGGCAAATCTATCGTAACCTGAATCGTTACCGTTTGTCGATGGTGGCGGGCTTGTCCTAGGCCCCGCCTGCTCGGCACCCCAATATGGAGTCTGTGCCTGACTCCAAGGCATGGGCTGCATATCCTCGCTGTGACTATGGGGTGGGCGGGGCCACCCACCTGGGGTGCAACTCACGCCTTGGCAGGGATTAGTAGTCGGGTCTAGGTCCGCCAGTCACCGGGCCCCCTTTGCCACAACTAAGCAAACCAATTGTCCTGCACACGTGGTCTACCAAGTGTGTCCCTGATTCTACGCTAATGCTGGAAAGGTAATCTGGTGGCAGGGCTTGTCCTTTAGCCCTACCTCTGTGCTCTGGCACCCCTTATATGGCGCTGTGGCCGTGCCTCCCCAGCTCGCTTAATCTTGATAATACCATCTTTTTGTATTAACTTTTAAGTTTGGCAAAAGGAGGCTATGTTTTCAATTGGAAACATTACTAGTGTATTTTTAGTGACAGATGTAACCTACCAGATACCCACTATGGTTGGTGCTAAAGCAATTTACTTGAAAATTTCGGCTGGAGAGATGGCCACCCCTCCAGCGGTCCAGAGCGACCGATTCGCTCTGCGAGAGGAACCCGGGTAGTTCGACCCCAAGCACCCATCGATGGGCGGGCTGAGAGTCGTCTAAGTCTCCAATTCCAGGAGAACTCCAGTCCCCCAGAGGGGATCCGACACCCTTCTGTCTGACCTACCGCGTTCCTCGGGCGATCTTGCAACCGAACTCAGGCGCATCAAGAATCCTATATACACAGACGCCTGTACACTCATACACATTACAGATAGAAATTTAAAAAAAAAAAAAAATTAAAAAAAAAAAGAATTACTGAATGTATCTAGAAAAGTTTCAATTCATTGTTTTTAACACTCCGCATTCTCTTATAATTTGTAAGAAGGTATATATATCAGGCCTTTCATGCAGAAAACTCGCGTCTCTCGACGTATGGCCTCACATTACCAGAACAGAAGATAGAAAGAGATAAATTTAATGAAAGACATAAACTACACTGATAGCTCGGTTTGACTTGACCGAAGACCAAGAGACCAATACAACCATGCGAGAGGGTGGTGAGCCTCTAAAAGTGACACAGCCCGAAACTCGCTAGTCAATATAGCGTAATCACAGTGGTGATCTCTGCTGCTACTTATGAATGATGAGCCATCACTTCTATTATTTATTATTGGCTTCCCCCTGCTGCGAAGTCTAGGAGGTGTGTAACTTTCCATTCTTATTTATTAATTCATTCTCACAACAATTATTGTGAGCTAAATGCATGCCAAACCCAATGTCTTGCTGATAAGAAAAAGTAATGTTATCACTGTCAAATATATTAACAGGTACTTAAAATATGTGATCTCACATTTTGTCTCAGCATAATAAGTAGTCATTATCATATTAAATTTACTTGGGGAGTTTATCAGAAAATGATAATCAATCACTAATGTAGGATTAGAACATAGCTCTGTTTAAATCTAAACCCACTGCACTAAGCTTATAGTCCAATGGAAAGAAAAAATAATAGCCATGCATGGT
This sequence comes from Rhizomys pruinosus, assembly GCA_009823505.1. Lineage (NCBI taxonomy): Eukaryota > Metazoa > Chordata > Mammalia > Rodentia > Spalacidae > Rhizomys > Rhizomys pruinosus. The sequence goes on from VZQC01007525.1 coordinate 1,311,409, forward strand.
GGTGTGTGCATTATAATCCTAGCACTTGGGAGCAGAGGCAGCGCGTGATGGATCTTCGTGATTCAAGGTGCTAGCGCCTTGTTCTACAGAGAAGAAGTTCACAGGACAGCTGAGGGCACGAGGAGTCCCGTCTCGCTCTGGAAAAGACAAAAAAAAAAAAAAAAAAAACAGAAAAAAAACAGTAACTAAAAATTCTCCATTCCTTTAAATGATCAATAGCCATATTTACAAAATTCAACAAGGATTGATTGATCAAGATGGCTTCAGACAGAAAGAAATATAAGCAAATATTAAGGATTATAATAGTATGTTAATAGGAAATGAAGACAAACATATACTACCATATGAAACTTACAGCCGAAAGTAAAGACATGCATAGACCCATGTAAGCTCAAGTCAGACAAAACCCCAGTTTAGATATAGGAAAGTGGAAATATTGAGAAAGAGGAAATATTAGAGACTGATGACTGTGGGAAATGTGGGGAGATCGGTCCTTTTGTTTTGTTGTTTGTTGTTCTTCTTTTTGAGACAGGGTCTCATGCTAGCTCGGGCTGTCCTGAGAGATCACTCTGATAGACCAGGCTGCCTCGAACTCGCAGAGATCAGCATGCCCGCTGCCCTCCCAAGTGGCAGGATTAAAGGCGTAACGCCACCGACGTCCTGGCTTATTTATTTCTGTGTGTACGAATGTACTGTCTGCATGCATATTTGTGCACCCGTGTCGTGCAATGCCCGGAGGTCAGAGGAGGAGTGTTGGATTCCCTGGAACTGGAGTTCTCTTGGACTGGAGTTTCAGAATCTGCCACCATGTGGGGCGGGATCAACCGGGTCCCTTCAAGAGCGGTCGTCCCTTAACCGCAGGCATCTCTCCAGCCCGAGGGGTCCTCCTGATTTTAGTGGACTCTTAAGTTAGCCGTGGAAGAAACTGAAATGGGAACACAAATTAGTTCATAGGCCTTTATACAGAGTACATGGAATTGGGAAGGGGGTAATAATTAGGGGGGATTTTAGATAGGGGAAGAGATCTAAATAAAATAAAATTGTATGAAGTTCCCAAAAATATAAATAAAAGGGAATTTTTTAATGGCAAATGGAAAAGATGATACGAGAAGAAAATAATGAGTTTAGAACATGAATTATGTGCATACAAAGTCTTATTTGGAGATATATGATGCACTGAGTGTGGACAATGCTGTGTCAAGCCAATGCTGACTTCAGAGCCTCATCTCCACTGAATAGAGTCCCATAGTGCTGGAAGATGATATGCATGCTACTAGAAGGAAAAATAATACCAACCCTACTCAGCTGTGAGTTCTGTGAACTACAATAAAATTGGTCTGACAAGATATGCCCTATCCAGTGCAATAGTGGCACAAATATTATGGGAATAAGTAACCACTCTTTAATTGGATTTAAGGTCTGTCCTGGGAAGAAACCCATATTTACACTGATATCAGGTCAGCCTGAGACCAGATAGGCCAAAGGACTTAGGGGAGAATCTGATACTTGTTTTATTCTAAATGATTATCATCTTTAAACTGACTCTTTTTTTATTATTTATTTTGTATGGGTAAGAAATGTACTCTGCATGCAGGTCTGTAGCACCCGTGTCGTGCAATTGCGCGGAGGTCAGAGAGGGTGTCGGATCTCCCCTGGAACTGGAGTTCTCCTGGAATTGGAGTTACAGACGGTTTCTTATCCGCCGTGTGGGTGCTGGGGAATCGAACCCCGGGTCCTCTGCAAGAGCGTCGTGCTCCTAACCGCTGGGCTGTCTCTCCAGCCCTAAACTGACTCTTAATGATTTATTGTTATACCCATAGATTACTCAATCCCTCAATTTGCAACAGAGAAGTTTCCTTATGCAACTTATGATGATTAACACAGAAATACACAAATGGCCAAGGAGCAGAGAACAAGAGGCTGTTGAGTGTTTATCTCTGAATAGGACACCCTATCAAACTTCTACCTCCAATGGCTCAGGGAATAGTGCAGAAGAGGGGGCACAAAGATTTTAAGTGCCAGACGTGGCATGGTGAATGTCCACATGGAAATGGAGTTTTACTAAAACAAGTCAGTTGAACTCACAGCAATGCTTACAACATACACAGTTCCATGAAAGCTCAAACTAGATAAAATCCCAGCATAGACATGAGGATGACCTCCGCGAAGTTAAATGACACCTCAGGAAACTGTCCAAGGAGCAACAAAGGATGCTGGTGAAGCAGCAGAGACAGTCTCCTTCAAAGATGTGATGTTGTAGGAGTAGCAACTACCAGTGGATAGGCATCACTGCAGGACATTGGAGATACAATAAGGCATTCAATATATATATATAATATTTATATAATATATATATTATATGATATTTTCAAATGAGATGGCCTAGCTATGATGTCATCTTTCTTTAACACGCAATAGAACTCCTTGTGTAGAAGTACCACATTTTCGTAATTTTTGTCCATCTCCTCAGGTTCGAGGGGCCATGGGTTGGTCCAGACTATCTACTTGTGAAGGAGCTGTAAATAAACATGAGATGTGCATATTATCTTTGCGGTAGGATGAGTCTTTGAGGTCATATACCAGAGTGGTATGATCTGGGTCAAGTTGTAAGCTCATTGTGAGTCTTTTTAAGGTTTTCCACACTGCTTTCCGGCATGGTGTCAAGTTACATTCCCACACAGTAGTGGATTGATGAATTTCCCTTTCCCCACAACCTCTCCAGCATTGATGATCTATTTGTTATCTTGATTCTGCTACAGTCTTATTGAGTGAGATGATATCTTAATGTTAAGTGGTTTTTTTAATTTGCATTTCCTTATTATTAAGGATGTTAACACTTTTTAAGATGTTTCTCAGCCATCTCTATTTTTTTTTTTTGACTCGAGGATTTTTAATCAGATGAGGGGCCCAGGTTCATTTCAGCTCCTTCATAGCTAAACCAGGGGGCAGAGACTTCAGCTTCCCTATCTTCTTGTCTGTGATGACCAGGGAGTAGAGATACCTGGTGCATCGGGCTCTGAACTTCACATTATCTTTGTTTGTCTTGATCTTGATGGACTTGGCATCCTTTCACCTGGCTGTGAGCAAAAAGTCATTGATTTCTTCAATTTTCTGAGGCATGACAACAGGCACTCTAAGCTAGCGATAACCAGGGTTGAGAGTTCTAAGTTAAGCAGTTTATTTGTCAAGTAAATTCCAAAACTCGCAGAAGGGGTGTAGAGACACTTAGGCATGTCATATTCCAGACCTATAAATGGGTATTTTCAAATGAGATGGCCTAGCACTCTCTCATTCTTCACAGAATTTTCCACCCGGTGCCATCATCAGTTTTGTTAGAAAAACTGAACTCAGCACAATGGCAATTGTAATGTCAAAGTGCCAAAATGTGGTCATCTAGTAATATTTATTTAAAAATTACTTTGAGGGTGTTTTTATTAAATTGTGATTTTCATACAATATAATATGATGGCATTTTAGATTCTCCTCCCTTATCCAGACATCCTCTATTGCCTGCACTCAATTTAATATTGCTTGATTATATATATAATATATATATATATATTATATGATATAATATATATTATATTAAGATATATATAATGAATAGATAGATAGATAAAGATAGATAGATAGATAGAATTAGATAGAGATGACATCATTGGGCTTTGCAGGGAAATGAGGACTCGAGGCCCATTAGCTAATTGCAGCTTAACACAGTCCCCAAAAACAAACTGAGATGGATTCCATCATTTGTGGATGCTAGTACCCAAATCCCCCAATGGAGAAAAGCTTGATCAATGTTTATTATTTCTTTTCTACATTGAAAGGCAAACTGTGATGTTATAAGTGAATAACTACTGAGCACCCTAGAATTAATTTACCACTACTTTCAGGCATGGTAATTAATGTATATGGGAGAAGATATATATTCATATTCTAAGTAGTAATATAAAAATTAAAAGAAAAAAGTTGGAACCCCTAAACAAAAAATGTGGCCTCTGGTTGCTTCAGATGGGTCACTGACGGAGAGTTCCACTCTAAACTTGTTTTGAAATTAACCTAGAGTTTATTTTCAAGTTTGTAATTTGTATATGTTATGTAATATATAGTATATATATAATATATATATATATATTATATAATTATAAAATTTTAAAAAAACAAAAAAAAAAAAAAAAAAAAAAAAAAAGACTTGTTCAAAGAACTGAACCAAAAGTGTAAACTTCTAACAAAAAAATGTAGAAAAGAAAGACTGATAAAAAAAGATACAGACTGGGCCTTAACATGCATGGCAAATGCATGAATTCTGGTGAGAGAGGTATGGATGGGGGAAACAGGTCTAAATTTGATTAAGAAATGTTGTATGAAATGTGCAAAACGCAATAGAATTTAAGAATAAAAAGAAAATGTGTTAAGAGGAGTTAAAGAAACTGAAGCCAATTAAAAATTTTATTGCATTTATCATCATAAAATAATTATATAATTGAATGATTTCTTCAAGTTTCCTAAGGAACAAGTTCTTTTCTTTTTCCCCCTTCTCTTAGATTGGTGTGATCTACAAGAAAATTCCCATGTATAGGTCCTGAACATGACATGTCTAAGCGTCTCTACCACCTTTTTGTGTTCAGTTTACATTACTTGACAAGCTGCCTAACTCAGAACTGTAAAAAAATAAAATCATAATCTTTGGTTTGGGGACATGGTGATATATAAAATGAGAGAGTCTTAATGAATAAAGAGTGGCTTTATATAAAATTTCATTTAGATTTTAGAATCATAACTGTATTTAAAGTGGTAGATATTTCAAGCATTTCTAGTACAGATTTAATGACTGAAGAGCTGGCTCAGCATTAAGGACACTTGCTGTTTCACTCTGCACCACGCACAGCTACCTGACACTACGATTGGTTACATACACATACTGTCTGTAACTCTGCTTTGATGGAATTCAACGCCCTCTTCTCCCCTCCATGTTATTACATGCAGCACACGTACAAGTATCATGCATTCAAAATACTCATGCAAATAAAATAAAAATGGATTTCATATGATACATTTCATTGCATTTACATTCCCACATTTATCTCTATTCCCAATATCCCCAATTACCATCTCCCCTCAATTTCAGTAATAATATATATGGTACTTATAACTATACTAATATATAATTATACTATATACTGGAGATATATACTACCGATCCTCTCTCGTCAAATTTGGGTCTCCAAATACCCTTCTCAGTCTGGCTCTATCTCATCCACTGGGCTTGGTTTAACCCTCAAACGGAGGCCACACCTAAATAAACATGAACTTTCCACTACCAGCAGCTCTTGGTGCTCCTCATAGAGCTCTCACGGTTTCCTTACAAACTTCATTTCTTTGCTCAAATGTTGGGTGGCTTTAGCTCGCAGCAGACCTGTGCATGCTGTCCCCATTGCTATGAGTTCATGTGGGTAACTGCGTAGTTGTCTGGAAAACTCTTGTGGTTGTCCACCATCAGCTTTTTGATATTCCAACCCCCTCTTCTCCACCAGTTGATCCGAACATTAAGAGACGAGTTTGGGGCTGGAGAGATGGCTAGCGGTTAGATCGCTGACTGCTCTTGCAGCGAGAAGAAAAACCTCTCTCTCGTCATCCCGCGAGCACCCCACATATGGCGCCGCAGACACTCGTCGTGAAACTCCATTTTCAGAGACTCGAAACTTCCGTTCCAGGGAATCTGACACCACTCTTCTGACCTCTGTCTGCGATAGCGACACAGAGCACTGTGAGATTGCACAAACTTGCAGGCAGACAGTACATTCATAAACACATACAGAAATAAAATAAATTAATTAAAAAAAAACTCAAAAAGAAAAAAAGAGACAGAAGTTTGATACAAGTGTCTGATTTGGGGATAAGCACTCTACAGTCTCTTATTCCCTATTAAAATAATAGTAATAGGCTGTGCCCTGTGCCCCTGTGCCCTAGTCGCAGAACCCTAGGTTTGATATCGGTGTCAGGGAGGGGCTCCATTTTATGAAGTTGACTTTAAATCGAATTAGAAAAAGTTGTTGGTTACTCCAATAATATTTGTGCCACTATTGACACACAGGGCATATCTTGCCAAACCAGGCTTTTTTTGTAGCTCTCAGGATTCACACTTGGGCAAGACTGATAATTAACTTTCTCTTTCAGTAGCATTCGTACCACCTTCCAGCTCACTGAAACCGTATTCAGAGAGATGAAAACATACTAGAAATACACACCCACCCTTGATTTCTCCTTGTTTGCTCCACAGCTCGTTTTTGTATATCTTTAATCTGATTAAATATTTTGCGTTTTCGTTTTCTTTTTTTTTTTTTGGTCTTTTTGAGGACAGGGTCTCCCCTGTACTCCGGCTGTCCTGGGAACTCACTTTGTAGACCAGGCTGGCCTTGAACTCAACCAAAGATCCGCCTGCCTCTTGCCGTGCCAATGCTAGGATTAAAGGCGTTGCCTCACCGCAACCTGAGCTTTTTCGTTTGTGCTTTTAAAATTTAACACATAAATAAATTTTTTTTTCAAATTATAAACACAAGGCACTGTTGAAGTAGTTTTAGTTTTGTTGAACCATTCTCCTTCCCCCTCTTTCCCCAACTTCCTGTATCCCTGACCTCCTCCCCGTGTCTTCCGCTGTCCTCTTCTTCTCTTTCCCCATATTCCTGTTACCCTGACCTTCCCCTGTGCCTTCTTTTGTCCTCTTCACCTCTTTCCCCACCTTCCTGTATCCCTGACCTTCCCCCTGTCTCCCTCTGTCCTCTTCCCCTTTCCCCAACTTCCTGTATCCCTGACCTTCCCCCTCTGTCTCCCTCTGTCCTCTTCCCCCTTTCCCCACCTTCCTGTAACCCTGACCTTCCCCCTGTGTCTCCCTCTGTCCTCTTCCTCTCTTTCCCCACCTTCCTGTAACCCTGACCTTCCCCTGTGTCTTCCTCTGTCCTCTTCCCCTCTTTCCCCACCTTCCTGTATCCCTGACCTTCCCCTTGTGTCTTCCTCTGTCCTCTTCCCCTTTCCCCACCTTCCTGTATCCCTGACCTTCCCCTTGTGTCTTCCTCTGTCCTCTTCCCCTTTCCCCACCTTCCTGTATCCCTGACCTTCCCCTGTGTCTTCCTCTGTCCCCTTCCTTCTTTCCCCACCTTCCTGTATCCCTGACCTCCTCCCCGTGTCTTCCTCTGTCCTCTTCCCTTTTCCCCACCTTCCTGTATCCCTGACCTTTTCCTGTGTCTCCTTCTGTCCTCTTCCCCTTTCCCCACCTTCCTGTATCCCTGACCTTCCCCTGTGTCTTTCTCTGTCCTCTTCCTTCTTTCCCCACCTTCCTGTATCCCTGACCTTCCCCTTGTGTCTCCCTCTGTCCTCTTCCCCCTTTCCCCAACTTCCTGTATCCCTAACCTTCCCCTTGTGTCTCCCTCTGTCCTCTTCCCCCTTTCCCCAACTTCCTGTATCCCTGACCTTCCCCTTGTGTCTTCCTCTGACCTCTTCCCTCTTTCCTGACCCATGGATCCTCCTTTCTTCCTCCATCCTTCCTCATTGCCTATTTTCACACCCTCTTGTTCTTTGTTCTAATTTTTTATCGCCTAACAGTTTTATGTGCAGAAATATATCGTCTAATAAGAATTAATGAATTCAGTTACTGCCATAAAATATGACTTTAAACTAAGTAATAATAGTTCTATGTGATGGTGAAGAGTAAAATAACATGATAAATATAGGACCTAAGCTAATCAGAGGAGATTCATAAATATTGTGTGGGAGCTTGGTATTGTATATCTTCTGGCTGAAGTAATTCAGGGTTGTAGCCGGCACCTCTCTGGGAATACTAATGTTGAAGTTTTCTGAATTGCACAGCAATTTCTTCTAAATACAAACATTCCCTCCTGGTGGAACGAGGAGGAATACGTTACTGAGGAAGTCAAGGCTCACAAAACTAGGTAACCCAAAACTCAGAAGAATCTATGCTCCCCAGTCTTATACAGTTGCTGGATAGAAGAGACTTTCTAATTGGCTGACCTGTTGGAGATGCTGTGAAAGTTCCAAGTATTCACAATTTATGACTCATCTCCCAGGCTGGGGTGGCCTTTTCCATGATGGAATGCCCTTTGAGTCATCTCTGCTCCTGTAAGTAACCTCTTACTTACACCCATATAGGTAACCCAAATAAACTCATCATTTATAAGACCCAACTTGGTACTTTTTAATAGCAGGTGTAGCCAACTGTAGGCTATCAGAGGCAAAATGGAGTTACTTTTGATCACTACAACCAAAAATCAGTTAATAAAGACAAAAGGAAGAGAATAGAAGCATGCGTTTCTGAGAACAAAACTATTCACAAAATACTGACAGTCTGGTAGTAACACAAGTTCAGGCTTGCCCAAGTGCATGGAGGGGATATACTCAGAATCTATCTCTTCAGCTTCAGGTTGGTCACATGGTTCATATTAATCCTTGGGGCTATGGATTATTTCTTCAAATAACTTCAGTAATCCCTCTTGTGCTTTTAAATTTTCTCCTTATCTTAACCTCTTTGAATGCATTCATAAATTTCCGTCAATTTGCACGTACATTTAATTACTATTTAGTCTCCCTCTCCCTCATTCTGTCCTACTTCCCCTCACTCCCTCTCTCCCTCTCTTGATTGGAACTAATCCTTCAATGGATTAGAATTCATGGACATTAGAATTGACTCTACTTAGATCTGTATCACAAAAATGAGGGTAATAAGTCAGGTAATCATGACCTTCAGGCAGACAGAACGACTGTATGCTCTACAATTTTTAATTCCGGTATGTTAGGATTCCATTCCATTTTTGCTAAATATGTATTGGTAAAATAATTGTGAACTACCTAATACATAGGTGATAAAAAAATTGTTATAATCCTCGTCCTTTCTGGTTTCTGAAATGGTAGTCTTATAAACCTTGTGCAGAAAATACCCTTTAGTACACAATAAGTTGCAGACTCTTTTTTTTTGGACCCAGGTTCAATTCCCAGCACCCACATGGTGGCTAAGAACCGCCACCTTTAACTCCAGTTCCAGGAGAATCTGACGACCTCTTCTGACCTCAGCAGCATTGCCCAACACAGATGCACCAACCTACACGCAGACAGTACACTCATACACATGAAATAATAAATAAAAAAAATTTAAAAACAGTTGCAGACTCTTAACATTGTCTTTGGTCCGTCTTTAAAAGCACAGACAAGAGAACGCAATGCAGACTCATAGGCCCCATCCTGGCTTCTAAACCAGGAATGTGGGATATGAGGAAGCACAGACCCTCTAATGTAGGCAGGGTAATTGCAAAAAATTAAAATTTCAGAACCACAGAAGTGGGGCCAGCACTGGAGCCAGTGCTCCACAGTGGCAAGAGCAGTTGAGCAGTGGGCAACACATGACTGCTCTGCATCTATGGAACAGATGGTGCATATCACCTGGTGGAGTCCACCTCTGACTGGGGCCACTGTGTTGGTCATGACCTCAGTCCACCCTTCTAGCCCTGCAGGTGTAGTGATGAGGACAGGAGTTTCCACTTCCCTGACCTACCAGCATCAGCATCTTATTGTAGGTTAAGAGAAAGGGAAGACTCTCATTGTCCATTCATATCTCCTGAATCGCCATCTCTGAGGATGGTTTAGGCAGCATGCAACTTGACATGTCCAGTAGATGCAGCCTCGGAACTGAGATTTAGCACTCCAGAGAGCATTTGGATTCAAATTCTAACTTACCACCTGTGTTCTGTAACTGTGTGTGTTACCTGGGGCATACACCATCATCTGTATATCAGCAATATGTCTTAGTCATAAGGTATACATTGATGATTCCAAGTTGCCTTCTGAGAAAGTCTTATTGTAATTTAAATGTCTGAAATGAGTCTATTACTCACGACAACCAATACCATATGTTGGAAGAATCAGAAAAATTATGTTAGCTCCCACTCTGCGATGCTTTATACTTAGAGATCAAAATACACTTAACATTACAAAATAATATACTCACCAAGCAACAACTCCTCATTTGTTTTTCCATAGGTAGTGGTCAGCCCCCAGCCTTCTACTTCTTATCTTTATGAGCTTGAGTCCTCTAAGTACCTCATAAAAGTACAATAGTACAGTGCATTTGTCTAGATGACTGCCTAATTTCAATATTTTTAATTTCATATATATATATATATATATTTAATATGTGTTACATTATGTTTCTTCATTTATCAGTTGTACATTTGATTTGCCCTCACATTTTTATTTGTACTGTATGTGACTTAGTGTACATATGTTTTTCACATGCTTGCGGGAAAGTACAGACATTAGGAGGTGGTTATGGATCCTTTGGATCTATAGCTACAAGTAGTCATGAGCCTCCATGTGGGTATTGGGAACTGAACCCAGGTCCTCAGTGAGACATCAGTCTTCTCACTTCTGAGCCAGTTCTCCAGCACTTGCTCCCAGCTTCTGATTATGACATGGGGTGAAATCACCATGCTCTTTCCTATAGGGGCTGTGCCATTCTACATCCCCACTAGCAATACAAGGAACTGCCTTTTCCATGTTATCATAGGATTGATTATTTTCTGCCTGCTTTTTTGTTTTCAATCATAACCATTGTGGTATCAGTGTGCATTTCCCTAATGACTAGTCATTTTGAGCAACCTTTCCTATGTTCATTCACCACAATGGATGGATTATTTTAAAAAGACATTTAGAGATCACTGGCCTTACTCCTTTGGTTTAAAAAGAAGGAGCTTATTCTCTTATATTCAATAAACCCACGGGTCTGTAGACAAAAAAGTCAAGTTATTGAAACAGGATCTGTAAATATAATGATCCAGCACTCAGGTGATGGGGGAAGGCAGAGGGAGACAGATTTCTGTGAGATCTCTGTGAGATTAAGGCCAGCCTGGTCTACGTAACAAGTTTTAAACCATATAGGATGACAGGGAGACCATGAGTCCCAAAATAAATATTTCCTAAACAAGGAAGAGGGATGGCAAGAAAAACGTTGTTATAGATAATCTTCAATTTTCATTTCACATTTACTAATGATAACTAATGTTAGATGAATCATTACAAAATTTTCCCACTTTTGAAGATGTTTATTTCTATGTTCTGCTGTCATCTGGAAAATAAAAGCCTTTTATGTATTTCCAGATTGTGACTGTTATTTCTTTATTTTGTGTGTGTATGTGTGTGTATGTGTGTTATAGTCTGTTTGTTGTTTCTTTTAATTTTATGTTTCTATAAGTAGATAAAGTGGAGCTGGCTATTTTTCCATTTTATTGACATGTCTTTGTTACTCTTTATTGCAATATTTTGTGCTACTCTATGGAAATTTCTTCAGGTTTGACTTTCCAAATTGCATATTTTTCTCCACTTTATATTACAGTGTCAAATTTATGAAAAATCACTTGCAAAATATGTCTAAGATCATTACATAATACAGCCTACTATAAGACCCATGCATCACCATAGAGGATGGAGGCACAGGAGGACCTTTCACCTTCTCTCCCTTATGTAATTCTCAGCAATCAAAGAACCGTTTGCTGAATCTGAGGCTGATAAATGCCATTGTCTACCATGATAGCAAAGGACCAAGCAGATCATGGGATCACTTAATCTATATAGAGATGGCTTAAAAAAAGCAAATTTTGAGCCAGGTGTGGTGGCGCACACCTTTAATCCCAGCACTCGGGAGGCAGAAGGAGGTGGATCTCTGTGAGTTCAAGGCCAGCCTGGTCTACAAAGTGAGTTCCAGGACAGCTGGGGCTGCAGGGAGACTCGGTCTCAAAAAAAAAAAAGAAAAGAAAAAGAAGCAGATTTTGAATCACTTAATTTCTGTTGTATCATAAGTAAGCTTTCAAACTGGAAGAGGAACCGAAGAGTTATTTTTATAGCCAAACCTCAGTGACCAGCCTGAGAATATATTCAAGCTGACAGCCAAGCCAGCACAGCCATCCCCAGGGCCCTAGGCCTGCTCTGTGACTCAAGGTCCACATGTTTTCTGGACTGCTTTTTCTCCTTACTGTTACCATTACTTTCTGCATCATACAACCAAATCATGTTAATCGAGTGTCTCACAGAAATAAGCCATCTTGACTGGAATTGAAAACCCCTGCACAAGGAAAAGCAAACAAGGCAGCAACTGGGTGCTGAACAGCTGCGGAGAGTCTTTGATCATGAATAACTGGATGAACAGAGTCATGGCCAAGTGAAATAATAAAGAGATAACTGCAGAAATGTAGAAAAGAGAGTCAATATAAGAGACAATGACAGATCACTGAGGGAACAGCAGGAAGTGAGGAGAGGAGACAGGGCTAAATCAAACAGATTGAGAGGAGCTCTCAAAACTGAAAGAGTTTCTTCAAAATATGTGCATGTATCTTAGCTAATGACAGGCATTTCTACACTGGGAAATGAAATAGAAAACGAGCCCTGGCAATTAGCAGGAATTATATGATATAGGGACACATAAAGAGGGGCCCTTCGCCAAAGCCATCTCTGCCGTGGGAGTGTGACACCCACAAAGCTTATCTTTTAAAAGCTTTAACACCACTTTTCAAGCATATTTTCCTGGAAATGGGGAGTTAGATGACATTCTGTCCTTTAGCATGCGTTGTAATGTCATACATGAAGTTAAAGAGCAAAAATATTCAAGGCAAAAATAACATTTGTAAAGGTAGTCCCTGGTCTCACCGGCTCTGTATTCGGCAACAATGCCTTGTGAGCTGGTTCCTCTGCACATTTCTACGGAAGAGACTTTAATTAATTGGCTGTAGTCTGCAAAAGGAGCATTCCATGATTAGCCTTGCCTATCAGTGTTTAAATATAATCCTTCTCTAAAAAAGAGAACAATTAAATGGGAAAATAATTAGACGGTCTAAGCAACAAACAAGGCCAACCCACCCGGTTTGATGCAGGTGACAAGTACTGCACAACTGCTCACCAGAAAAGAAAAACAAAAAACAAAAAACAGGAAAGCTCTGTAAAAAGTTCTCATGGGAGGGGAGGGTACATGTTTTAATGACATTAACTTAAAGAGGGAATGATCTTTATAACTGTACAAATCCGTATGAGTGAAAATAATAATTTTAAGGTAACATTTCTTTCAATTCCACATGGAACTGCATCAGGAGCAACTGCCTTATAAATGAGAAAGGAGAAGTCTCTAAAAGGATTCACTTTAAAGGTCAATATTCAATTAATGTAATTGCTAGGATACTGACATGGGGCCTGATTTATGGACATCTGTAAGACTTAAATGCCTTATTTTTTAGAAACCAAAGTGATTTTCAGAGTTTACGTCATAAGCTACAGCCTCATATAATCAAATTGATTGGAATTAGAAGGGCCCATGCTCCCCATAAAGGCCAGGCTCTCAGGCGTAACGGACAATGCATGGGTCCTAATCTGTGTGAAAATTTTCAGTTAAGTCCAGCAGGGGTTTTTCACTGTGCACCATGCAAAGAAGAGACTCATCAGTGTCTAGTGTCCGTGGTATATTCTATCCAGTGCCTACACTGCAGTGTGAACTGACAGATGTGAGCCATTAAAAGGGAACATAATTGATCAGTCAGAAATGAGATATTAACCCTGCAACTTGACAAAGAAGCCATTTGAGTCTATTGAATAGCCAGTTAAAAGACTCAAATACTAAATGCTCATTTTTTTTTCTCCTACAAGGCTACCCACTACAGTTTTGAACATCTTGTGCTGTTCCAAACTTTTCCTAAACTTTCCAAGGGTATAAAAAGCTGTGTTGGCCAGGCATGGTGGTGCACGCCTTTAATCCTAGTACTTGGGAGGCAGAGGCAGGCAGATCTTTGTGAGTTCAAGGCCAGCCTGGTCTACAGAGCGAGTTCCGGACAGCTGGGGCTACAGGGAGACCCTGTCTCAAACACACACACACACACACACACACACAAAAAAAAAAAAAAAAAAAAAAAAAGCTGTGTTGTTCTGAGATTGGCAGGAACGGTTTTGAGGCCTAGCAGTAGGGCTTTAGTGGGGTGAGACTAGAGCCAATGGGGGCGGGGGCAGCTGCTTATGGGATTCTTTGTAAATAAACACAGGTATGCAGCCCTTCATGCATTCCTGTGTCAGATAGGAATTAACAAGACGTGCTCTGGGGCAGAGTTAGGAAGCTTGCTCTTAGCGCCAAATAGATCTCTTACAAAGCAGTCTGAAGGAACTGCACAAGTGAGAATCTCCTTGAACCAGACTTTGAAAGTAGAGCTGCTGAAACATGGTTTCTCATGGAGCAGTTCATTCACTGAATTCGGCAGCACAGCACCCAGGAAACAGACAGAAGGGTGACACACTTGTAAAAGGGACTCGGAGCAGCCTGGAGCCCTGTGTCCATCAGGAAGCTGTCCCCTTCATTTTGTACGTTAGGAGTCACTGCAATTGACAGTGTCATTAGGCAAGAAGTAGTGCAGTCTTTGCTCTTAAGGACTAAATGAGGAGTAGTCATTATGTAATTACAAATTTCACCATCAGCTTTACTTTATTGAATGTAGACTAAATTAATTTTGCCATTTTGCGGACTGTTGAGTTTTTAGCTATTGCCAGATAAAGAAGTCACCTAGAATGCCAATCAAATACTTTCCTTGTTTGATTGTTTACTAATATTTATGAGCATCAAACATCTGCACATAATTCTCCTTGAGTTCCAAGTGCCAGGGATTGTTAATGAAAATTAAGGCCAAGTTCCTCCCTTTTATGCCCCCCAGAAGATGACAAAAATAAAGAGATATCTCTAAAAATAACTCACAGTCCAAGTAAAATCAAATGTGTACAAGCAAATAGCTTGGGGACATATCCGGTAAATGATTATTTGCAGTTAAGACCATCTGAAAGCCAGAGTGGAGGTGTGTCATGAGCCTCCATAAAACCCTTGTCCTATAGTGAGATCATTAGCATTCACCCCAGTAACTCTAGGAAGATTTGATAAAAGACAATCCATGAGGCACTATTCAGAAGATTCCTCTGCACACATTGAAGAATAGTGGTGTAGAAATCTCTGCATTCCCTGAGGCCTGGTTTTCTGGCTGTGCTCTGTGGCCAGCTCCTCCTCTTCTGCAGAGGAGATGCTGAGTCGAGCAGCGGGGAGAGATGAGCAACTCCTGTGTTCCAGTTTGCTTTCAACTGTTGTGACAAAACACTCTGACCAATTCCAAATTTAGGAGGAGGAAATTGTTTATTTAATTCACATCTGCTGGGTCCTAGTACAACACTTAGGGAACCAAAGGTAGGAGCTCAGGGCAGGAACCTAGAGGCAGGACCTGAAGCACAGAGCGTGGAGGAAAGCTTCTTTCAAGCTTACTCCACTGGCCCATGCTCAGCATTTCTTAAACAATACAGGACAGCCTGCTCAGTGTGGTGGCACCACCCACGGTGGGGTGGGCCTCCCATATCACTCAACAATCAAGAAAATTTCCCACAGATACAGCCAGAGGCCAGTTCAAGGGAGGCAATTCACCAACTGAGGCTCCTTCAATCCAGTTGACACTAAAGCTATCCAGCACATTCTGTGTGTCTGCAGACACAGCAATTCTGAGAAATTCTTTTTTNTCCCAGCTGTCCTGGAACTCACTATGTAGATCAGGCTGGCCTTGAACTCACAAATATCCACCTGCCTCTGCCTCCCAAGTGCTAGGATTAAAGGCGTGCACCACCACGCCCAGCCCGAGAAATTCTTGAAGATTCTACTTCATGATTTTCTTCTCTGTGGCGTGTTTATTCTTCTTTACCCATGCGTACTTAATTCTCCTTTCCCACCAACTAAATTTTCTCTCTCCCCTGATTTGTGGTTTTTCTTTTTGTTATTTAAGTATTTTATTTATTATTTTTATTTTACTGTATGAGTGTATTGCCTGCCTGCATGCAAGTATACCTGTACCATTCAATGGTCACGAAGGTCAGAAGTAGGTATTGGATTCCCTGGGAACTGGAGTTACAGATGGTTGTCATCTACCATGTGGGTACTGAGAATCCAACCCAGGTCCCCTGCAAGAGCAACCAAAGCTCACAAACTCTAAGCCATCTCTCCAATCCTTCTTTGTTTTCCTTGTTTTTTTTTTCTATTTCTTTTTTATAATATTTTATTTATATTTTTTATTTCACATGTATGAATGTATCGCATGCATGCAAGTGTACCCATGTCATGCAATACGCATGTAGGTCAGAAGTGGCATCAGATTCCCTGAAACTGCAGTTATGGATGGTTGTTAGCTGCCATGGGAGTACTGGGGACCAAATCCTGCTCCTCTGCAAAGAGCAGCCAGTGCTCCCCGAAATGTGCAGCCGTCTCTCCAGCCATAATTTCTTACACATGTGAATTTACCCAGATTTTTACCAGCTTATTGTGGTATACAGTTATTGGATGAAACCTCTGTATCAAGGACTGTAACAAAATCTGGAGTTATAAAGATAAGTAAGATAGAACTTTTCCCATCAGAAAATATACCAAGTACATTTTTTATTCATGTGAACTAACCTTCTATGTGTTGGGGGTTTTTGGGTTCTTTTACTCTCCAATCAATTTCATGCTGATTCTCCCCAATTCTCCAGTCATTACCAAAATTACACATTCAGCTCTGTCTGGATGCACACTGGATTCACAGTCCTTAATTTGGCTTTGATATTGGGAGGTTGAGGACCTCAGGGGCTCATGCACAGTTTGGATGGAATGCTTAGGAACCAGAGGTGGCAACTGCCAGGAAACTGAATTGCTAATATGGCTGAGATTCGTAAAATGCCAGGCAGCCCAGCAATTCTATGGAAATGATTACTGAGGACTAAATTTACATAATTCCTAAGTATCTAGAGAATTACTAGCTTTCAGAAGGATATCAGGACTAGAGAGCAGCCAGATTGCAAAACACATGAGGGCAGGACCACACTTCCATGGACGCATGGGGTTTGTTCATTTACATCTTCATCACTGAGGAATCTCCTATGCATCAGCAACCTCCTTACCTTTGCTCCGCCAGTTTCCACATCATCTGAACACAAAGGATGTCAGTGATCCATTCAACAGTGCTGCAGACACACTCATCAAAGAGCCAGGATCAAACCTAAAACAAAGCAAAAAATTAAGTGCAGTTGACATTGCTGGGTGGCGTTGTTTACGTGTCTGTCTTTAAAATTGTTCTTTTTTTGTGAATGAACTGCCCAGTACTTTCTGAGGTGTGTTTCTGAGGTTTAGAAGGGAGACACAAGGCAAACCTGTTTGAATTCAAAGACATATACATTCAGCAGAGCTTAATTGTTGTTTCCAAAGTTGCATTTGAATTTCTTCAGAAACATGAGCTTTGTCTCTAGACAAACAATTTTATAGCAATTTCTTTCTCCTTTTCTTGCTTTTTTTTTTTTATTTTTTTGTCTTCAGTTGTGTTGAAATTCTTTACTTTCAGCCAGCAGGAAAGAAAAGCAAACTACATTCTTAGGGTGGCTTTTCTTTGCTTCCTGTACAATCTAAAGCTGTCCTGTCTCCTGTCCTGTTTCAAGGCCAAAGCCTCCCAGCCACTTCCTCCTCAACATGGACATTCTTGATCCCACTCTCATTTAATAAAAGACATCTGTTTAATGTATAATGTTGGTTTTTTTCCAGAAATTTGAGCATTTTAGAAATTACTTATAAACATTGCAAAGATTGAGGTTAACACCCTAAAGGAGTTTAAATCCAAGTGTTGAATTAATTGCCCCTTGAAAATTGACAGACTGAGTTTAGGAATATCTAATTCAGGATTAAGAACTAAAGTGAATTTGTTTTAATCATGGCAGAGCCATAAATATATGAATACATGACTCACCCAAAGCTTTGAATGATTAAACTGTGGAAAATGAGTGTGTTTACAAGTCTCCCATCAATTACCCTGCAGAAATAACTCTGTGATGAAATCTAATGCCTCCTTTAAGGACCAGATGGATTCTCAATTTCTGCAGTTCCTGTAAGTCTCTTCAGTCAGACAGGATGATTTCTTCTTTCACTGATGGCATCATACACAGAAGAAGCTTTAAGAGCACAGACTTTGAAATCAGCTGGCAGGTTATTCAAACTCCAGCTCTGACACTTTCTACCCTTGTCATCATTGTGTAACAACCTCCTTAAGCCATAAGTCTTCATCATCTGAACAACCAGAAAAAATAATGACTCATGTGTCTGCCAAGCTGATATTGAGACCTAACCACTTGGCATAATTAATAGTTTCTTTCTGAGCAGGCCTGCCTCTCTGGAATCCCTGTCCCAAGTCTATATGTGCATAAAAGTTAGGGGGATTCGCTGCTGGCATGGGGTGCGGGGTCCAGACTCCAGCTTCTCCTTGACTGTGACCTTGCATTAGAAACTGTATAGTACTTTATATATAGTTCTTGAGTCTTTCAGAAATTGAAAGGGAATTTGTTCATACAGTCTTAAACCCATTGTATAAGGTTGGGAAGGAGGAAATTTTATTGTTATAGCACATTACAATTTATAATTCATGGTTGTTTCTCACTTTTTGTGCTTGTGTGACATCATAAAGGCTACACAGATTATGTTTTGTCACCTCAGTGACTAGCATCAGTGTCAGGCTAGGAACACAATAGGAGAAAACACTTAAGAGCAAAGAAGGGAATTTTCCAGCTACCCCACATTCCTTGACATTTCAGATCTGCAAATAAGTTTTCTAATTAACTGGTTTGTTCACTTTATTGAGTAAATGTCCTACAAGAGATGGTTTTATTATCATTAATAAGAGACTCTGTGGCCTGACATGTAGAAGAATCTTTCTTAGAAACTGGATGTAACTTAGCAAGAATTTAGAGTCTGCTTAAGAAAGCTATTGGAGGCAGTTCACTTTGATTTAAGAACTGTGAAATAACAACATCAATTCACTTGATAATTTCATGACTTCATTTTTATCTTCCTTTGGATAATATTCTTTTGTGTATATGTAAGACATTGTCCTTATTCATTTATCTATTGATGGATATCTGAGTTGATTCAATTTCCTGCCTATAATCAATAGAGCAGCAGAGGACATGGATGAACAGATTTTTCTGTAGTATGGTAAGTGAGATAATCCAGGCCCAGAAGGACACTCGTCACATATTCTGACTCATATGTGGATTCTAGCTTCAAATCTTTTGCTTCTATGCTTAATTTGGAACATAAGTGGAAGTCAGGAAACTAAAGGTGCCATTGAGATGGTGATGGATGCAGTACAAGATGGGGGATAGTGGATTAAAGTGTTTAAAAATATAGAGAAATGGAATACTGAGGGTAGAAAACCCTAACCAGGGAGGGGTGCAGGAGTATGGCAGAAGCCAGAGTGTAGAGAGAGACCCAAAGGAAGAGCGTATGAGAAAGCCTTATGAAGTCATACTGTCTAGGAACCCAATTAAAGTATGATCAAAGGCTATATGAGAATACAAGTGAAGTGGAATAAGAGGTGAGGGATACTAGAGGATTAAGGTTTATCAGAAAAGGGGTGGTGGATGAGGGAGAAGACTGGCTTAGGAAGGAGGCTAACCAAAACTAAGGATGCATGCAAAGCCACAGTTTGCAAATAATTCAAAGTATTATTTGTTAAAAAATGAGTGGATGATGCTTCTCTAGAAGACATGGGTTATAAAATGAAAATCACAGTGCCTTGGAGCTGGAGAGATGGCCTAGCGGTAAAGAGTGCTGACTGCTCTTTGCAGAGGACCGGGGTTTGATCCCCAGCACCCACATGGCACCTGAAAACCATCTTTAACTCCAGTTCCAGGGGAATCTGACGCCCTCTTCTGACCTCCGCAACATTGCACAACACCGGTGCACAAACCTACATGAAGACAGTACATTAATACGCATACTAAATAAATAAAAAAAGAAAAAAAAAGAAAATCACAGTGTCAAGCATGTGATACTAACAAATTATTGATCAGGGAGGCCCCCAAATTTTGCAAAGCAACAGAGAAGATTGATTGGCTTTGGTTTTTGTAACCTAGCATAATTACATGGTGTGGTGGTTTGAATGAGTGTCCCCCATAGGCTTTGAGTATTCAGACATTTTGTCTCCAGTTAGTGGTGCTGTTTTTGGAGGTCTTAGAAAGTGTGGCTGTACTGGGGAGGTATGACACTGGGGGCAGGCTTGGTGAGTTTAACAAGCCTCGTGGTCTCCAGTCTTTCTCTCTGCTTCCTGTGCTCTTTGCAAGATGTGACCCTTGGCTTGCAGCTCCAGCTGCCATGCCTCCCACCACAATGGACTCTAATTCCCTGGAACCATCAATGGTAAGCTCAAATAAACTCTTCCTTTTATAAGTTCCTTTGGTCATGGTGTTTTATCACAGCAACAGAAAAGTGACTAATACAGTTATTTTGTACCAGAGAGTGGGCTGTTGGCTGTGAAGAACCTGACCATGTGGATGTTTGGAGAAATGTGGAAGATTTGGAACTTTGGGCTAGAAAAGCTGTTGACTACTGTAAGCAGAGCTTAACAGGCCATTTTAGTAAAAGCCTGGAAGAAAGCATTGCTGCAAAAAATGTGGTTCCAGAGGAAAATAGAGACTTAGGCAGCAAGTGGGATATTTTGATAAAGAGTCTGGCAGCAGTTTTCCCACAACCCAAACGCTTGCCTGATGCTAAGTTGAAAAGACAGCCTAACGTAGAAATGGTGGCATGGCTATTAATGGTGAATATTGTGCAGATCTACAGTGAAAAAGAGCAAATGGGGCAGAAGGAAATGCAGAATGTACAATTTGGATCTGAAAAGTACACTAGGAAGATTAAAGGTGTGGCCAAGGCATATGAAGGAGAGGATCCCTTTCATAAGGAGACTAAAGTGATTAAGGAGAGGCCTGGAGATTTACAAGTAAACAAAAGAATCAGTACCTTCAGGGCAAGACCGCACCCAGCTAATCCTCCAACAAGTCCAGGGCAGAGAAAAATTGCAAATGTGGTTAAAGTAGGAGAGAGTCCATCCCGAACTTGCAGCCAGATTCAGCAATTTCATTCACGTGGTGCTGGCTTTAGAGGCATGAAGTTTGCAAAAGTGAAGGGGTCATCAGTTCTTCCTCCACAGTTTCAGAGCACCACAGAGGCCAGGCAGAGTGCAGCAAGGGCATCCCTGGATAAAGAAGGCCCTGATAGGCCATTGCGTGAAGCTGTGAATGTGAAGCCTGGTTGGCAGTGGAGATCCCAAGAAGACATTCGAGATGCCAGACCTGTGAGATATTTGCCAAGGAGAGCTGCATACAGGGAGTGGTACCAGCCTAAGAAAAAGATGTATGTTGCAAGCAAAGCTGGAAGAGCTGAGCCATCTAAACCCTTTGGAAGTAAAGTCCCAGAAGTTGCACATGGAGCTACTGGACTTGGTTTTTGCCCTGCTGGTTTCCGGTCTTGTTTTGGTCCAGTATTTCCTCACTATGCCTCTATTCCTCCCTTTTGGAATGGGAATGAATACTCAGTTCACTGTATGTTGGGAGTTTGATTTTACAGGAGTTTACAGTTAAGAGATTGGCCTGAGTCTCAGAAGAGTCTTTGGACTGTAGACTTTTGAATGGCATTGAAACTGGTAAAGACTATGGGGACTTTTAAGGTTGGACTAAATGCATTTTGCATTTTATATGGTCAGGAGCCTATGGGGGCCAGGGAGTGGAATGTGGTAGTTTGAATGAGTGTCCCCCATAGGCTTTAAGTATTCAGACATTTTGTCTCCAGTTGGTTGCACTGTTTTGGGACGTCTTAGAAGGTGTGGCCGTGCTGGGGGAGGTATGTCACTGGGGGCAGGCTTGGTGAGTTTAACAAGCCTCGTGGTCTCCAGTCTCTCTCTCTGCTTCCTGTGCTCTTTGTGAGATGTGACCCTCAGCTTGCGGCTCCAGCTGCCATGCCTCCCGCCACAATGGACTCTAATTCCCTGAAACTGTCAATGGTAAGCTCAAATAAACTCTTCCTTTTATAAGTTCCTTTGGTCATGGTGTTTTATCACAGCAACAGAAAAGTGACTAATACACATGGTAAGACTCTGTTAGTGAAGACATTACACCATTAGTCTGTAGGACATGAAAGAACTAATCTCAAAGTGACTGTAAAACTTCTTCCCTGCTTTCTAGCTTTCATAGCCATGGAAGGCACTGTGAATGTTGTTGGGAGAAACAAAAACAAAAACCATCAATGGTCATACCTGGTATTGAACCCTACATAATACAGAGCTGAGCTCCCAGGTAAGATGTGCCCAATGGTGCAGCAGTGGCATCACTGTTAAGAGGCAACCGACTAGTTTCTAATTTGATGTAAGGCCTGCCACCGTAATGGGAATATGTGCCCAGTATTGTAAACTTACTCAGAATCCCCTGGCTAGGGTGGTCAAAGGTCCTAAGATGGCTTTTCTTCTCGTTAGTTTGCTAATTGATCATGAGGTCAAATACATTCTCAATAAGTAGGTTTCTGCCACAAACTTGGACTACACTCAAGTTCCGTTAGTGAAGCTCCTTTTTCTAATGACAACAGACAATATGGAGATTATTAACTTGCCATAGTGCTGATAACCAGTGACTCTGATTGTTCATCCCTAAATGGGACATTTTTATCAACACCTCTCCCAAGGCTCAGGGACTAGTATAGGGAGGAGGTAGAAAGAACGTAAAACTCAGAGGATGGGGCAGAGTGCTGTGGAACTGTCTTCTTAGGATGACACCAATGTGTACTAAAGAACTACCACAAGCAGCTGTGGTTACCTGCAAAAGAACAAGTCAGCCAACTTTGGAGCATGGATGGGGAGAAGCTTATGAGGCCCCTCCCCTTTCTGGGAAGGTTTTGGCAGTTGAAGGTTACTGGAGGATTGACAGTGATTCTTCTTCAGGAGGTGGTCACTGGTAAGGTGTCCACGCTCCAGTGCATGGCCCCACATCCATGCACCTGTTGGCAATTCTAACTGGACTCTGTGGGGTACTTTAAAAAACAAAAGGAAAAGAGAGCAGAAATCATGAAGTTTGGAGAGGGAAGGGTTAGGTGGAAGGATCTGTGAAGAGCAGGAGCCTGGAAATGAGTAGTAATATGACAATGCTTCATTGTGTATGTGTATTAGTAGTAATATGATGATGTTTCATTGTGTATGCTTATGAAATTCTCAGGGAATAAACCCTTAAAAAGAATAAATGAATTCATGCCAAAAAGAAGCAATCATGAAGGGAGATGACTAAAAATGTTCAGAATAACCTGGTTGTCACCTACACAGCATTGTGGTGAAGTCAAAATAAGTCAAGCTGTGAGACACACACACTCCTTGTTGCATACATGTAAAGTTTCTAGTGAACTCAATCACACACACACACACACACAATATGTAGGTAACAAGACTCAATGTACTGTGTAAGCAACCCTATATGATTTGCAGAAATTTTACTTTATTTTTCTTTTAATTGAATTTTTGTGAATTACATGCAATGTATTTGTTATATTTATATACCCTCCCCTAATGTATGCATATCCCCTTGCTACCTCTGCCTACTTCAATGTAATTTTATATACACATTATATATAGATAGATATAAATAGATAGATACAGCTATAGATATGGATATGACATAGATTATATTTAGATATAGATATGACATAGATTAGATATAGATATCGATATAGATGATATAGATATAGATGATATAGATATACATACAGACGATATAGATATAGATATAAACATAGATATAGATATAGACATAGATACAGATATGATGTAGATTAGATATAGACATAGATATAGATACAGATATATATATAGATGATATAGATATAGATATAGACATAAACATAGACATAGATATAGACATAGATATAGACATAGATATAGACATAGACAGACATAGATATAGACATAGACAGACATAGATATAGACATAGAGAGAGTCTAATTTGTATAACCAAATCCCCTGAATAACCTACTGAGAGTGACATCTGTAAATGAGACTGTCCTACTCCCTGCCAACATCAGTTGACAATTGTTCCTCAGGCATAGTTCTGGTTTCTTACCCACTTCGCTACATCTATGGTGGGATTCTGTCTGGCTTGAGATTACATGGGTCTTGAGCATGCTGTCCTCATTGCTGTGAGTTCATATGAATAACTTCCCAGCTCATTGGAAAATATCATTGGCTTGTAATCATCCACCCTCTCTGGCTCTTATAATGTTTCTGATCTCTCTTCTATAATGATCCCCCAAACTTGGAAACCATGTTTGGTATACGTATCCCATTAAGGGATAATCATTATGCATTCCCTTTCCCTCCCCACTGGCTAGTTGTGGGTTTCTAGGTTAACCACTATCTACTGCCTAAGGGAGCTTCTCTGGTGAAATTGAGAGAGGCATTAATCTACAGGTATAACAATAAGTCATTAGGAGTTGCTTTAATCCTGTATCTATTTAGCAGAATATTAGAATACTAGGCTCTCCCTTATGGTTTATGACCGGACTAGCCACAGATTCCTAGGCAAATATCAATGTCAGCTATGGGCTCCATCATATAAAATAGACTTTAATTCCAATTAGAAAGTGATTCGTTACTCACATATTTGTGCCACTATTGCACCAGAGGTCTTATCTTGCCAGCCAGTTGTTGTTGAAGCAGAGTCACAGCTGTATAAGTTGATCATTAATCATCTCTTCTGCATGTGTAGCACTTCCTATCACTATGAAACCTAGCCAGTAGAGATGAAGCTTCTTTAAGTATGTACATAATCAATCTGAGATATCCTGAGACCAGCTGAAGCACAGGAAGGTAGGTAGGAGCTGGGTGCTTCAGCAAGGCTGATTGTTGATTGACTTAATATGGTCAATCCAGTTGTCTTTGGCTTAATTGGCTTTTGAGGCTGTGGGAGCAGAGTTATCCTCCCAGCTGGTATAAAAGGTAGGGTTGTGTGTGTCTTGAGATCTGAGATCTCCTGAGACCAGCTGAAGTGCAGGTACCTGGGCAAGGGCTAAAGAGCGCCCCCCTCCCCTGCCAACTGGGATTACAAAGGCATCTGAAGGGGGCAAGCAAAGCAAACCTTCAACACAGTGAAGAGGCATTTAGGACACACATTGGAATACAGGCAAGTAGAAGCCCATAATGCCAGGAACGCTAAGAAGAGACAACACTGGAAAGGGGCAGGATAATCCTGCACCAAGCTCTACCAACCCTATGGAAGATTCCTACAGTGGGATCCCCCTGGGGATGGCCCAGGACACAAATATCAGAAACACAATGGGAACATATTAAAAGAATTACAAGATTATAAAAGCAAATCAAAGAACTAAGAAAAGATAATGATGAACTCAAGAAGGACCTAGAGAGAGAGAATGACAAACTCTGGAAGGATGTAGAAACACTGAAAAGATCCCATGCTGAAAAAGATAAGGAAACCAAACAGGTAAGCAAAGAGCTACAGGGATAGATTGAGAAGCTCCAAAAAGAAGTAGAAATACTAAAGAAATCAGATGAGGAAATGAAAAAGGAAATCAAACACTCATTCAATCAAGAGGAAAGGAATGCAAAAAGCCTCAGAAGCAGAATGGAGGAAACAGAACAAAGAATATCAGACCTGGAAGTTAACACAGAACAACTAAAAACCTCAAGGAAAGATTATGAAAAATTTAAAAATAC
>VZQC01007525.1:1347707-1370841 GCA_009823505.1 Rhizomys pruinosus
TCACACACACACACACACAATATGTAGGTAACAAGACTCAATGTACTGTGTAAGCAACCCTATATGATTTGCAGAAATTTTACTTTATTTTTCTTTTAATTGAATTTTTGTGAATTACATGCAATGTATTTGTTATATTTATATACCCTCCCCTAATGTATGCATATCCCCTTGCTACCTCTGCCTACTTCAATGTAATTTTATATACACATTATATATAGATAGATATAAATAGATACAGCTATAGATATGGATATGACATAGATTATATTTAGATATAGATATGACATAGATTAGATATAGATATCGATATAGATGATATAGATATAGATGATATAGATATACATACAGACGATATAGATATAGATATAAACATAGATATAGATATAGACATAGATACAGATATGATGTAGATGAGATATAGACATAGATATAGATACAGATATATATATATAGATGATATAGATATAGATATAGACATAAACATAGACATAGATATAGACATAGATATAGACATAGACAGACATAGATATAGACATAGACAGACATAGATATAGACATAGAGAGAGTCTAATTTGTATAACCAAATCCCCTGAATAACCTACTGAGAGTGACATCTGTAAATGAGACTGTCCTACTCCCTGCCAACATCAGTTGCCAATTGTTCCTCAGGCATAGTTCTGGTTTCTTACCCACTTCGCTACATCTATGGTGGGATTCTGTCTGGCTTGAGATTACATGGGTCTTGAGCATGCTGTCCTCATTGCTGTGAGTTCATATGAATAACTTCCCAGCTCATTGGAAAATATCATTGGCTTGTAATCATCCACCCTCTCTGGCTCTTATAATGTTTCTGATCTCTCTTCTATAATGATCCCCCAAACTTGGAAACCATGTTTGGTATAGGTATCCCATTAAGGGATAATCATTATGCATTCCCTTTCCCTCCCCACTGGCTAGTTGTGGGTTTCTAGGTTAACCACTATCTACTGCCTAAGGGAGCTTCTCTGGTGAAATTGAGAGAGGCATTAATCTACAGGTATAACAATAAGTCATTAGGAGTTGCTTTAATCCTGTATCTATTTAGCAGAATATTAGAATACTAGGCTCTCCCTTATGGTTTATGACCGCACTAGCCACAGATTCCTAGGCAAATATCAATGTCAGCTATGGGCTCCATCATATAAAATAGACTTTAATTCCAATTAGAAAGTGATTCGTTACTCACATATTTGTGCCACTATTGCACCAGAGGTCTTATCTTGCCAGCCAGTTGTTGTTGAAGCAGAGTCACAGCTGTATAAATTGATCATTAATCATCTCTTCTGCATGTGTAGCACTTCCTATCACTATGAAACCTAGCCAGTAGAGATGAAGCTTCTTTAAGTATGTACATAATCAATCTGAGATATCCTGAGACCAGCTGAAGCACAGGAAGGTAGGTAGGAGCTGGGTGCTTCAGCAAGGCTGATTGTTGATTGACTTAATATGGTCAATCCAGTTGTCTTTGGCTTAATTGGCTTTTGAGGCTGTGGGAGCAGAGTTATCCTCCCAGCTGGTATAAAAGGTAGGGTTGTGTGTGTCTTGAGATCTGAGATCTCCTGAGACCAGCTGAAGTGCAGGTACCTGGGCAAGGGCTAAAGAGCGCCCCCCTCCCCTGCCAACTGGGATTACAAAGGCATCTGAAGGGGGCAAGCAAAGCAAACCTTCAACACAGTGAAGAGGCATTTAGGACACACATTGGAATACAGGCAAGTAGAAGCCCATAATGCCAGGAACGCTAAGAAGAGACAACACTGGAAAGGGGCAGGATAATCCTGCACCAAGCTCTACCAACCCTATGGAAGATTCCTACAGTGGGATCCCCCTGGGGATGGCCCAGGACACAAATATCAGAAACACAATGGGAACATATTAAAAGAATTACAAGATTATAAAAGCAAATCAAAGAACTAAGAAAAGATAATGATGAACTCAAGAAGGACCTAGAGAGAGAGAATGACAAACTCTGGAAGGATGTAGAAACACTGAAAAGATCCCATGCTGAAAAAGATAAGGAAACCAAACAGGTAAGCAAAGAGCTACAGGGATAGATTGAGAAGCTCCAAAAAGAAGTAGAAATACTAAAGAAATCAGATGAGGAAATGAAAAAGGAAATCAAACACTCATTCAATCAAGAGGAAAGGAATGCAAAAAGCCTCAGAAGCAGAATGGAGGAAACAGAACAAAGAATATCAGACCTGGAAGTTAACACAGAACAACTAAAAACCTCAAGGAAAGATTATGAAAAATTTAAAAATACACAAAATTGGAACAACCAGGAACTGTGGGACACTATGAAAAGATCAAACCTCCACATCATAGGAAAAGAAGAAGGAGAAGAATCCCAAGAGAATGGTATTGATCAGATCTTCAACACAATAATAGATGAAAAGTTCCCCAAACTAAAAAAAGACAAACCAATACAAATACAAGAAGCACATAGAACTCCAAACAGACAAGATCAGAAAAGAAATTCTCCATGCCACATCATAGTAAAATGCTAGACACCCCAAACAAAGACAAAATCCTTAAAGCCACAAGAGAAAAACAACAAGTAACCTATAAGGGGAAACCTATCAGAATTACAACTGACTTCTCAATGCAAACTATGAAAGCAAGAAGAACGTGGAGCAAAGCATTCCCACTGTTAAAGGACAATAGATGCCAACCCAGGTTACTATATCCAGCAAAAATGTCAGTTATACTTGAAGGAGAGAGAAAAACCTTCCATGTCATAAACAACTTGAAAGAATACATGTCCAGAAAACCAACCCTTCAGAGAATACTGGAAGCAATACAAAGGACAGAAGAAATGAGCAACCATCTCCAGGCACCTAGAAAGAGAAATCAATAAAAGCATAACTGCAGAAGTAGAAACCTAAACCCAAACCACAAATGGATAATATGGCCAAAGGAAGCAACACAAACCTATCAGTCATAACCTTAAATATTGATAGAATAAATTCCCCAATCAAAAGACATAGACTTGGAGATTGGATTAGGAAACAGAATCCATCGATATGCTGTCTACAAGAAACACATCTTACCTTCAAGGACAAGCACCACCTTAAAGTGAAAGGATGGAAAAAAATATTCCAAGCAAATGGTACCAAAAAGAAAGCAGGTATTGCTATTTTAATATCAGACAAAATAGACTTCAAAGTAAAAGAACTCAGAAGAGACAAGAAGGCCATTACATTTGTATCAAAGGAACAATTCATCAAGAAGATTTCACAATTATGAATATATATGCCCCAAACTCTGGTGCACCAAACTTTATAAAGACAATTCTCCAGGACCACAAGTCACACACTAACCCCAGTACACTCACAGTAGGGCACTTCAATACCCCACTGAGTCCTTTGGATAGGTCAACAGGACAAAGAATAAACCAAGAGACATCTGAACTGAACGATATGATAGACCAAATGGACCACATAGACCTCTACTGAATATTCCACCCTAATACCAGAAAGTGTATTCTCTTTCTACTCAGCACCCCATGGAACATTCTCCAAATTCGACCACATATGGGGACTCAAGAAACCTCCACAAATATAAAAAGGTTGAAATAATTTCATTCTATCAGACCACAGTGCAATAAAGCTCAACATCAACACCAGGATAAGCCCTTCTCCCTACAAGAACACATGAAGACTAAACACACTGTTGAATAATGAATGGGTCAAGGAAGAGATAAAGAAAGAAATAAAAGCATTCCTGGAACTGAATAACAATGACAATACAACACACCAAAACCTATGGGATACCTTAAAAGCAGTCTTAAGAGGGAAGTTTATAGCTGTGGGTGCCTACATTAGAAAAACAGAAAGAGCACAGTGAATGATCTAACACTACAGCCAAAAGCACTTGAGAGGCAACAACAGATGAACCCTAAATGCAACAGACAGGAAGAAATAACAAAAATCAGAGCAGAAATCAATGAAATAGAAACAAAGAAAACAACACAGAAAATGAATCCAAAAGTTGTTTTTTTGAAAGAATAAATGAGATAGACAGACGCCTAGCCAAGTTAACCAAAAGAAAGAAGGGACAACTCCAAATCAATACAATCCATGATGAAAAGGGAAATATCACAACAGACAAGGAAAAGATCCAGAAAATCATATGGGAATNCAACTTCCACATGGAGAATATTGAGAAAGACTGAGAAAGAGATGAAAAGCATCTTTGGTAGAATGCATGAGTACTGATGGGGTGGAGGTAAGGGGGGGAGACATGGGTCTAGATTTGATAATATATATATATATATATATATATATATATATAAATTAATTTAAAAAAGAAGAAAAAAAAGTATGTACCTAATCATCATAGGAAGAGATTAAAAAGAGTTACCTAAAAAAGGAACTTTGTCCCTACTAGTGAAACGCACCCTGTATAACTTTGAGGATGCTGTGTTCCCAGAATTTCACTGGAAAAATATATATCACAGATGGTATACCAAGAGCATGTCACTGCCAATTATACTTGTCACAGCTGGCAATTTTAGAAGTCACTTAGGCTGCCCCTAACTTCTTGGTACATGAAACCAACTTTGAAACTGCTGATTGTTCTAATTTACTAAAATAATCTAGCATCCACCTGTATCTATTTCCTGCTTTCCATCCCAACTCCATGGTTTCTAGCTTTGATTAGACATCAGTGCTTATTCTACATTAATGTTCTCTTCATGACTCTTTCTAAATATTGAAATGAAAAATAACCAGCCCCAAAGAAAGCATTCTTGATAGTCATAATATATAAAAATGGGAAAGTGGCAACTTCCACAGGAGTGTTTAACATTATATTTATTTCTCATTTCCAGCGTGAGGCAAGGCCAGGGGTTTGAGCTGCAAATCTCTGAGGATATGAGCCTGTAACACAATTTTTCTTGAGTATATGCCAAGATCAACACAAAGTCTTAGGAATGTATCATGGGAATTGCTACCCCATTTAACTGTGCAATGAACAGGCACCGCTGGGAGCTGCTTTCTATGTCAAAGGGAAAGGTTAGAACAGTATGTCAAATTTGAAATCTCCTATGGTGCACCTATTTCATATGTTAGCACTTTGGAGTTGCAGGTGGGGTTCAAGAGCATCTTCTGCTGCATTGTAAGTTTGAGGCCAGCCTGAAAATATTGAAAATATAAGAGCCTATCTACAAAAATATAATAAAAACCCATTTGTGCTGGATAGCTTTAGTGTCAACTTGATGCACCTGGGCTGAGGGAGCATCAACTGGTAATTGGCTCCATTGGACTGGCCTGTGGCCACATCTGTGGAGTATTGTCTAGATTGTTGAGCAATGTGGGAGGGCCCACCCCACAATGGGTGGTACCACTTTGGGCAGATTGTTGTGTACCTTATAAGAGGGCAGGCTGGGCATGGGCCAGGGGAGCAAGCCAGTGAACAGCATTCCTCCATGGCCTGTGCTTCAGCTCCTGCCTCCAGGTTCCTGCCCTGAGTTCCTGCCTTGGATTCCCTTAGTGATGAACTACAACCCAGGAGATGTGAGCTGAATAAATCCTTTCCTCCCCAAGTTGGTGTCAGTCAGAGTGTTTTGTCACAGCAATTGAAGACAAACCAGAACACCATTTTTTGGAAGTCTGAAGGATAACAATATTAGAGAATCTATTTCAGCAGGGAAATCATTTAATTTTATACAAGTGAAATTTTATTTCATCCTTCCTTTCTTGTTTTCTTTCCTTAATTTTTACATTTTTTGATAGGGTTTCACTCTATAACCCTATC
This sequence comes from Rhizomys pruinosus, assembly GCA_009823505.1. Taxonomy (NCBI): domain Eukaryota; kingdom Metazoa; phylum Chordata; class Mammalia; order Rodentia; family Spalacidae; genus Rhizomys; species Rhizomys pruinosus. The sequence goes on from VZQC01007525.1 coordinate 1,353,504, forward strand.
TACCCTAGAACTAACTATGTAGACCAGGATAGCCCCAAATCACAGAGATTGACCTGCTTCAGCTTCCTGAACTTTGGAGTTACAAAAATGACCATCTACACCTGTCTTTATTATCTATCTCTTTAAAAGACAATTAGTTGACTGATAAATTTTATCACAATACCAAATGAAATTCATACTAGGTTTATATCCCTGTTTCTTCACATATAACTTTCTCAATGCAAGACACTGTAAAGTAGGTAAGAACATAGAGATAACTGGACGCTGATTCTGTCACAAACACACACTCCCCACTGATCTCTCTTCTAGGAGGGTTAACATATGCTTTTATTTTATATAGGACATTGATAGTGGAGAGGAGTCCTGGCACTTCTAGCATCTTCATCTTGTTCTAGTCACACAGGTGTTTGAACCTTTCATGCTCAGCTTTTGCTGTAAATCAAGGATATTCTTTTCTGTTAGGTATAACTTCAAGTTCAGTTCAGCATAAGGTGGTTGCAGGCCTTAAAAAGTTTGGCACATTGGCTTAAAATATATCTACAGGGCTGGAGAGATGGCCTAGCAGTTAAGAGTGCCAACTGCTCTTGCAGAGGACCCGGGTTCAATCCCCAGCACCCACATGGCGGCCGAGAGCCGTCTGAAACTCCAATTCCAGGAGAACTCCAGTTTCAGGGGAATCTGACACCCTCTTCTGATCTCTGCAGCATTGCACGACACAGGTGCACAAACTTGCATTTCATACACATACAGAAATAAAAAAAAATTAAAAAAAATGGATCTACATTTACTGTGGCCCTTTTGAAATAGAATGGGAATATACACTCTGAGAAAGTAAGAACAATATCACTATTCCTTTTTAAAACCTGTTTACAATTTTGTTAAGGATACAGGGAGTTTCTATTATAAACTTTCCGAAGAAAGGAAGCTGTTCACAAAGACAACTAGGCACGGACTATACAGTTATTCTAGCATCCACCTCTTCTTGTGTCCCTCCACACTGGTGAGTATACAGCAAGAACTCTTGTTCTAGCTTGATAAACACAACATGAATCACTTAAATAAACACAACTTTTGCTTTCCCCTGGTTGTTACTTGTCTGAGTTTTCTTGATAAAATTTTGTTGCTGGCTGAGAAACATCTTAAAAAGTGTTCAACATCATTAATGATTAAGGAAATGCAAATTAAAACCACTTTAAGATATTATCTCTCTCTGATAAGACTGGCTAGGATAAAGAAAGCAAAAGACACTGAATGGTGGAGAGGTTGTGGGGAAAGGGGAACACTCATCCACTGCTGGTTGGAATGTAAACTCTTACAGCCAGGATGGAAAGCAGTGTGGAGAACCATTAAAAGATTCAAAATGAACTTACCACCTGACCCAGTCATACCACTCCTGGGTATATACCCACAAGACACATCCTACTGTAGAGATCCATGCACAACCATGTTTATTGCAGCTCTCTTCACAAGAGCAAAGAGCTGGAACCAACCCAAAGGCCCCTCACCTGAGGAGTGGATAAAGAAAATGTGGTACATCTACACAATGGAGTTCTATGCAGCAGTAAAGAAAGATGACATCATGAACATTTCAGGCAAATGGATGGAACTATTAGCCATTATGCTAAGTGAAGTAAAACAGTCTGAGAAAAAAACACCCTCATTTGTGGATGCCAGTAGCAAATCCCTTATTTGAAAGGCAAGCTGAGTAACATTATATTTCTTTTTATCTGAAAGCAACTCTTCACAAGGTCTCAAATTAACTTACCACTTATTTTCAGACTTTGTAGGCACAGTATATGGGTGGAAGGTATGTATTAGAGTAATATAAAATTAAACAAAAATTCAATTCCTAAAAAGTATTATGGCTACACAAAAATATCCATCATAATTTTTCCTCTTAAATTAACAGAAACAAAAGCTCATCTTAATATGACAGGATAATACTGATTGGAATATCCAGGCCACAGCCATATTTCCTATAGACAAAGATGCATAACTACATGTAGTTCGTCAGAACTTTGACTTTCGCATACTTGTGTTTACCAGGGGAAGATAAGAATTATCTTTTCATATCTATTTTGATCTCCTATCTCCAGATAGAGATATTCTGGAGCTGTTGTTATTAAAATTTTCCTCCTTATTAGTTATCTTTATATTTATAGTGTCAATACCTTTGTTCTCCGAATAATATGAGTTACTCTGGGCATGGATGTACTGATCTATATGTTCTATGCTTTGATTTATTAGACTTCATGGCTTCAAGTTGTTTCTCTTGGAAAAAGAGAAGCTCATATAGGAAGTAATTCTTTCAGAGCGCCTATTCAGAGGAATTGGATTCCCTGACATCACTTCATAGGTACAAATGTGATGAAAAATGTAGAAATTACAATTGAAAAGATTAAACAGAGAGTACTGCAAAGGAGTAGAGAACTAATGTTTTCATAACTAATGTTTTCATAAGAAGTATAGCTATTTACTGTAAATGCTAGATAAGTAAATTTTGATGCCTACATTAAATATTTCTATTTAATAGATATATGGAAATGGGAAACTCGATAATACTTTTTTTTACAATATTTGCCCTCAAAAGAGCTAATATGAAGATTTAAACAATAAAACATCTCAATTACACAATTATTTTTGGATAATAATATGTGTCTAAAAAGTCTTAATGACACACAAAAAAATCTCCAGAAGATTAAATACTGAACATTTGATGAATTATGGAACCATATATTTAAATCAATAGACCACACACACACAGAGACACAGACACAGACACACACACACACACACACACACACACACACACACAAGGCATATCTGTTACAGAGGACATACTTTCATATATATAAATCTGGAAATGCTTTTAAATGATAAAGTGTATTCCATGGTTTAGATGAATATTAATTTTCTCAGTCATTAAATGATTTTTGAGAAAAAAAGACTGTAAAGATGTTTTGTGTTTAAATTTAAATTCATTGACCATCTTACAATGAGCAGCAATTGGAAATTTATGTGATTACCCAAAGAAATGAAAAGTTTAAAGTGAGTAACATATGCCTCACATTTTCATTTAATTTACCACCTAGTTTCTTTGAAAATTTCGCTTTGTAGTCTGTTCTCCTTAGTAATGTAAGAGTGTCTTTATCCCCATATCTTTGCAAAAGACACCTGTGTGTGTCACTTTAACTCTCTTGCATATTACTCTTAGATGGAAACTAATACTTACATTTCTTTTCTTGATTTACTAACCTATTTAAAAAAATTCCACAGGAGGATATTATGATAATTGAATGAAAACACAGTTCAACTTTTGCCCACATTCCTATGTACATGGTTCTCCATGTAATGCACAAATAAAATTAATTGTGAAAAGTTCAGCCTCAAAAATAATCTCATAATGTATTTCACTATATCTACTTTTTTAGAAATAAAGTAGGAATCAAGAATATCCCCACATTGCTGTTGGAAAACAAATTTAAATGCAAATTAAAACCACTCTCAGATATCATCTCACTCTAGTACGGCTAGCTAAAATCAAGAAAACAAAAGAAAACAGATCCTGGAGGGGTTGTGGGGAAAGGGGAACACTTGTCCACTGCTGGTGGGAATGTAAACTTGTACAGCCACTATGGAAAGTGGTCTGGAGAATCTTTAAAAGACTTGGAATGAGCCTACCACCTGACCCAGCCATACCACTCCTGGGTATATCCCCAAAGACTCATCCTACTGCAAAGATACATGCACATCAATGTTTATTGCAGCTCTCTTCACAATAGTGAAGAGCTGGAACCAACCCAAATGCCCCTCAACAGACGAGTGGATGACAAAAATGTGGTGCATCTACACAATGGAGTACTATTCAGTGATAAAGAAAGATGGCATTATGAAATTTGCAAGTAAATGGATGGAGCTTGAAGCCATTATGCTGAGTGAAGTAACACAGTCCCAGAAAGACAAATGGAGAATGGTTTCCCTCATTTGAGGATGCTAACACCAAATCCCCCAGATGAAAGGCAAGCTGAATCACATTATTGTTATATTTCTGTTTATCTGAAAGCAACTATGTTGTTATAATGTGAATCTCTCAACGGACTCTAGAATCCACCCACTAATCATTTTCAGACTCTGTAATTACTGTATATGGGTGGAAAGTGTGTATCCATGTTTTAGAGTAATATAAAGTTAATGGAGGAAAATGTGAATTCCTAAACATAAAAAAAGACTGAGAGAAAGATGCAAGACAGTTATGGCAAAATGCATGATCTGGGATGGGGTGGGGTGGGGTGGGGGGAAGGGAAAGGGGAATATGCCTGAACTGAACAGAAAAAATGATGTATGAAATACACAAAACATCAATGAAAAATAAAAATAATTAAAAAACAAAAATAGTTTCTGAAAATGAATAAGATATATTTGTCAGTGTTTAATGAGAGGATCCTTGTAAGTACACTGAAAGTACATTTAAAGAAACTATCATGGGGGCTGGAGAGCTGGTCAAAATCTATGAGCACTTACTGTTCTCATATGGGACCAGTATTGAGTTCCCAGCAGCCACATTTGTAGGGGATCTAATGTGTCCATGGGCAACTGCACACCCATGGTACAGATAAATAAAGATAACAAATAAAACTCTTGTAAAGTATACTAAAAGATACAGAGCTACAAAGAAAAGAAATATTTATTATCACATCTGTAACTAGAAATTATTTACTAATAGGTTTATATATAAATATGTTGGTGTTTTGTTCAAATTTAAATACTATGCTTACTTACAATATATGTTGTTGGTTGCTCAAATATAGACCTGGTTATAAACTCCAGTAGATTTCACTTCATTTTCTCAGAATTTCTACTCACATAATCATTATATTTCAGGGTATAAACATATTAGCAAGTGCTTTTCTTTCTATGTCACTTGTATGTGCTGTCGGGGCCATGGCACAGGCTAGAGTGAGGAGTGTGACCATTCTCCCTTGTCCTCTGCCTGGCCAGCACGAATCTTGCAGCATGGTTATGACGTTAACAAGGAGATGTTCCCTAAACCCCATTATTTTCTAAAAAGAAATTTCCTTGATCTGAGATCTCCCAAGACCAGCTGAAGCACAGGCGGGCTAAAGAGCACCCCCGCCCCCACACACGCCAACTGGGATTATGAAGGCATCTGAAGGAGGCAAGCAAAGCAACCCTTCAACACAGTGAAGAGGCATTTGGGGCTCACACTGGAATACAGGCAAGGAGAAGCCCATATGCCAGGAACACGAAGAAGAGACAACATGGGAAAGGGGCAGGACAATCCCCCACCAAGCTCCACCAACGCTATGGAAGATTCCTACATGGAGAATATTGAGAAAGACTGAGAAAGAGATGAAAAGCATGTTTGGCAGAATGTATGAGCTCTGGTGGGGTGAAGGGATAGGGTGGGGGACACAGGTCTAGATTTGATTAAAAAAAATATATATATATATATATGTAAATTAAAAACAAACACATACACACACACACACACAAAAGAAATTTCCAGCTTCCATCTTGTAGAATTTATATTCTGATGTGTGTTGAACTTTGACTAATGCTATTTTGGCTTCTATGAGAGGATTAAATTTTTTTCTTACTTAATCTGCTTGATCAGTGTAATATAAAGAATCATCACACTGATTCCTGAAAGCATTAAATCTGCATGTGTTAAGCTAAAAAAACAGTAATATAAAGTATTAGGAAAGGATCTAGTTTCTTGGAAGCATTCCATGTGCAGAGATTTCAACACTCAGCCTTTTTTACGGTTTAAGTTGTGGTTAGTCCCTTAAAATTATCCTGGAAGCTCATGCGTTAGATGCTTGTTTCTCACATAACAGTGCAGATGGGAGATGGTGGAGATGAAGCTTGGTTGTAGAAGGTTATCCTTGGGGCATACCCTTGAAAGATAGGTTGATACCCAGCCCCCCGCTCCTCCTGGCCACAGTCCCCCCCCAGATCCTCCCCTTCGGAGGGCGCACACCAATCAAGGGAATGAAAAAACTGCATAATGTCTGAAGCCTATGAGCTGGAATAAAGCTTCAGTCCTTTAGACTTGACCTTCTAAGGTATTTTCGTCACAGTCAGAGAAAATTTACTAAGGCATGTGGCCATTTCCCCCAACTTGATCTACAGACTTAATACAAATTGAATCACAATTATAGTTTTTATACTTAAATTGACTTTATACTTTATTCTGACAAAGAGCATTTGCAAACTGACATAAAAAAAGATACTTACAAAGCATATATCTGACAAAACATTTGTATCCACATGTAAACAAAGAAGACTTAAGATTCAAACACTTGAAAATAAGTCAACAAATCCCTCAATTAAAAGCAGCTAAGTACCCAGAAAAAATAGCTCAGTGGGAAGGTACTTGCTTATTATACCTGAGGCTTTGTGTTCAGTCACTTACACCCACACACAAAAAAATAAAAACAAACCAAAACAGCCACAGTTCTGAACAGACAGAGAATGACATAAAATACACCAAATGCTTTGAAATGTGTAAGTATGATTACTATTTTGGAGGGAAATGGGGAGAAAAATTAGAAAAACACATTGTTCAAATGCCTAAAATTCGGTAACAAATATCATTTTCAGGAGATAGGGATACTCAGGACCACTAAAATTCCCACTCTTTTGGTGAGTGAAAAAAAGAGATGCTATGAGTCTTCATGATGCTAAGATAAGGTCCAATATTTAATCTCTTGTATTAACCAGTCAATTTGGTAACTTTCCTTCATGTGGAAACATGACTACAAATGCTTACACAAGCTTCACTTAATTGCCTTTAAAACAGGGGTTGGGTGGGTGAATGTATGAGTTGAGTAGCAGGGATAAAAATCAGTGCAATGAAGGATACAGGAGGATGTGGATCAAACTGTCAGGGGTGGGTCCCCGAGATGCTCCTCTTGACGCTGGCTGCCATTGGGAAGATGATGATGACTGGAATTCTCAGCAGGTCCCTAGTCATGGTGACTCTGACTCTAGGACCTAATCTTTGCTGTGCTGCTGAACTGCATGCTTTGTCCTAACTGCTACCTCTCACACGCTCTCTCTTGTCATGCACTAAGACAGCAGGAAGGTTCTGGATAGATGCTGGGGAGTGCCCCTCCACCTGCTATCCATCAGAACTGTAGGAGGCAAACTTCTTTCAGTACAAATTACAGAGTCTGTTTTATTTTGTTGAAACAGCCAAAAGACTATGACTCAACCCATGAGAAAAGCATGAGTGAATCTATTATTGTTATTTATTTTTATTTCTTTTAAAGAGATTCTACATAATAATGACACAGTTGTTTGCAGATACATTGATGTTACTCAGTATGTCATTATTTGGTGCATTTTGCAAGATCAAATTTATGTCCAAATTTTGAACAACCCAGGTTCCCATAGTCCAGTTGGAGAAGACTGTGTATGCACAGGCAGATGTTATCAGTTAGGAGTCCAGACTATATATTCCTGTAGTCTCATGAATTCACCCCTATCCTCTGCAGCCCTTACAATCTACGCACCCTCCTCTTCCACAGTTTGTTCCCTAGGCTTTGGGAAAGGGCACAAGTGGGTGAGAAAAACAGTCGAATTTCTTTGAGATTGTCATTTTTGTTCTCCAGTCTGTTTCAGGTTGTTTCCCTTCAATGGGTTGACAGCTTTTCCAGTGATACCTTTTTTAGTCATACTAACAAAGCACAAGAATTGGATGTACAGGCCATTTAAGCAGTACAATTATTGATGTCAAGCTAAGCTGTGAGCTAGACACAGATGCTTGGATGAGTATGCTAATACACAAACTGTGTTTTCTCTATAAAGGGTGACAGTTCTTATTGTGGCTTATAACATCTCCTAACCACTAGAAGACAGAAGCTTGTGGCATCCGCTGTGGTTATTCCTCCAAGAGAGAGCTAAATAGCCAAATAGATTTGGGATATAGTATACACTTGGCTGCCACTGGTTCACAGTATCCCAGTATGTTTGAAGTTGCTGATATTGACAGTAGGAAGTCATGTTGTCTCAATGGAGACCAACTATTTTGCTTATGTGCTTTAGTGGCCTTTGGTAACGCTCTACAGATTTTTCAGAGGCCAGTTGTACACTAGCAGTGAACGTCTCATAACATTATTTCATCTCACGCCAGGTCTTCGACACAACAAAGACTTACTAGCCGTTACTGCCTTCATATATCCCACTTATGGCAAAAGGTCCTTTATAATTTGGGGGTGGGGTTTGAATCCCCTAGCGGAACATTCCAAGGAAAATATAGTCCATTACTGAGTGTCAGAGCTTTCCTGTATAATATATTTTGCCTTTAATCACAACTTAATAAACCTGTTACTATTGAATTTGGCTCTAGATAAGAAATATATCCTTTCACGTTTCCTCATGCCTTCAATGCATATGTTTAGCCTGTTCTTATAGGAGAATTACCACTAGAAAAATTGGCTCTAGCTTACAGTGTAGGGAGTGGCTTTCATGTACCATAGGAAGGTTTCTCAGTATCAGGAAGGTAAACTTCATAGGCCCATTATAACAGTAACCCAAAGTAATTCAGAGAGATGCTCAGTGTCTATGACTCAGCAATCTGAGGTTCCTTTTGCTTTAATGTTCAGATGGTGGTCACCTCTCTGCTGGCATTTCCCAGTCCATCCGGCAAGCCGAAATTTGTATGTTTTTCGGGCTATTTAATTGGTGATTTTATACGCTGTGGGAACATAATTCCTCCTCCCATGGTTAAGTTTCAAGATCAGAAAAATTGAAAATTTATCATGTAGGATTGGAACACGAGAGTTTTCCATTTGTATCCCAGAAGGATAGTATCCACGCTCCCCCACTCCCTCTTTTGTTTTTTGATTTTAGGTTTTATATGTTTAGACCTAAGGTGCCTAAGTTGTTTAACACATACCACCTAACAGAGCAAGGCATAGCTTTTCAATAAATTTACCCAATGTTTCTCATTGATTATGCTACTTATTTGGGAAGAGAATTTAAGCTTAGGGTTCTTTAAATTGTCCTACAAAGTAAAAAGAAAGTGTGTAATTTATGAAGTGTGATGTTGTGTACTCGAAAAAAGGCCCATTTGTATCTCTTACCGCAATACAAAACTAAATACAAATCAATAATATTTTATATTCCCAATTAAAGTTCAATTGTATTACCATTTCTCCAGCAAAACCTACACCTAAATTAACAATCTAAACAGATTAACTAAGTTTAAAAATATCCTATAGCTTGGTGGGAAAGCTTGGGGCAGAGTTGAGTACTGCTAAATAAATTTACCCATAAACAGTTTGCTCTTTATGCTATATACTGGACTAAGACTTCTATTATTTGGGAAGTAAATTAAGCTTAAGTTCCTTTAAATTTGTCCCCTAACGTAAAAGAAAAGTTACACTGTGATGTTGTTAATAAGAAATATAAAGGAGACCACCGGCTACAAAACAAACGAATTAAACACTACTTTTTATATTCCCAGTTAGTCAAGACTTTCAGTATCTACTGCCTTTTTTTAGACAAGCATCCTTTCATATTAAACCAATTTGCAAGCATTGTTCCCAACACCACAAGCCCAAAGGCTCCCACCATCCAGCTGGAGAGGGCTTAGAATCAAGTTGAATCAATAATGGTCCAGACTATATTGTCGATAGTTTTATTATAAAATCAACTTCAACCACCACACAGACAGCCGACCATCAAATATACCCTCAACCCCTCTTCCACAGAGTGTTCCTTAGGTTTGAAAGATGGGGCCCAGGTGGACAAGAGCCAACATCTACTTTGTCTGGAGATGCATTTTGGACTCATGATCAGTTCTGCTTCCGCTCTTTCGCTATTCATGGGCTGAACCGAATGGACACGGGCAATAACTTTCAATCCATACGTAATGAAGCACAAGCGGATTAGTATATAAGTATTTAAACATTGCGAGTTACATATGGTAGTTACTTTGGTATAAAAAAGTTTTGGATAGGTGGTGTTAATCCCTGAATTGATTTTTTTGTTCCCAGAAATATACAAGGCTACTGTGGCATTAAAGTCTGCCTAATCACTATAAGGTATAAGATCTTTGGCAACCATCCAGGAGTTTATTCCTCTCCAGGAGAGAGCTAATAGTCAATTAGAGTGTGGGATATACGAGCATATGGCTGCCATGACTGCTGCACAGCATTTCCAAGCAAGTGAGGTGAAGCTGATGTTGTGGAGGAGTTTCTTGATTCTAGAGACCAACATTTGCGCTTTATTGGTTCATGTGCTTTGGTAACACTCGCGGGTATTCCGAGACCAGACTGTATACTTGTAAGGTGATCTCGATATAATCCTCCCATGTTACAACTCATGGTCATTGGAAGCATGCGCAGGGGGCATTTACCGACCTCTTTTTTGCAGATATCTCATTATCAGCATAATACGTAACCTTTTTTTGGGGGGGGGGAGTGCTTGGGTCGGCCTGGCTAGCAATCGCCTTGGACAGAATAATCCGATTGCTGCTATCGAGTGTTGTCTCTTGTATAATTATATGAGATTAATTTAAACGAGACATTTAGTAGTTAGATTTGTTTCTAGGAATAGACAAAAAATCCCTTTTTACAGTTCTATGTATATAGTCAATTAAAGAAAGCAGTTTCCAGTTTTAATAAGAGATTACTCTATAACAGTTCACGTCTAATTTACACGTTAAGGTATGACTATCATTACACCACCACCTGTTTTTCTTGTTTTCGAGAAAAGAGGTAAGCGAGGTTTCTCATTTGAAACTGTGCTGCTACCTAGAAGGTAAGTTCATTAGGATACCTGTAAACTGATGTTACACAACCTATGGTCCGTATAGATGTTTGATGGGCCTGTAGGCAGTCTGAGGTTCTTTTCTTCCTTTCTGTGCATCTAATGGGCAGACTTCTGCTGCTGTATTTCTTGGTACAACCTACATGCAGAAGGCTGTATCCTTTCTTTCTCAGCCTTTGAGTTGGTGACATTTTGACCTGTGGGAACATACAAATCTTTTCCCATGGTTAGTCTTAAGATTAAATTGAAAGTTTTTGACAAAAAGGTTTAATATGTAACTGTATCTCCCCTGTTTTAATTTAATTTTATTTTTTGACCCATGAGTCTCAAAAAGGCAGTTGTAGTACACATACCTATAGGCAGGGATCAAGGTGTAAATTTCATCAAATTTGTCCATGGTTTTGTTTTTGTTTTTTGGGGTGACTGTATGTTGTTAATTTGGGAAGCAAGCTTAATTCCTTAAGTTAAATTATCCTACAGGTAAAAGAGGATGTTACAAGATGATACTGCATAACACAAAAATTATAGAGAACATTTGTATATGTTAATCCCAAAGTTATTGTTATATAAATTTTAAGTAAAATACCATGTAATTTTAAATTAAATATACATTAATAGAATATAGACCCATATTCCTCTATTTTTAACTTTTACTTTACTTAGTATTTGTGTATTTGTGTGTGTGTGTGTGTGTGTGTGCGTGTGTGCACTTACCATACTATATCTATAGAAGTTAGAAGTCTACTTTCTGGAGTCAGTTCTCTCCTTCCAACTTTACGTGTGTTCTGGGATTGAACTCAGGTCCTCTGGCTTGCTCAGCATGCAACTGTACCCACTGAGCTGTCTTGCTCGCCCCCATGATTGCATCTCACAAATATTGCTTATCGAAATGCCCTACAGCTATTGTTCACTGACATATTTTTTTGAAAAGGCTGCATGCTGTGTCCCTCCAACTATGTATCCAGCTATAAAACATAAACCTGTCCTGACAATACAAGCATACTGGGTTGAAGGGTCTTGAGAATGTGAACAGACGGAATGCAGCTTATATGTTGGAGCACTGTTATTGCAAAAACATAGTGATGGATACATGGTTGGAATTAGGAATTCGGAAGAACTCGCAGAAATTTCCACCACTATTATTGGCTATCAATCAATGAATTTTAAAACATTTTAAAATTTAAAGTTTGTCCTTCCAAACTATGAGAAAAGTATAAATTGTAAATATATGAATGTAACTTACTGAAAGGAATAAATGGATTTCATCTGACCTAAGTAATTTTGGAAGTGAGACTAACAGGAAACTAACCTGAACTCAAATTCTATTCTCAGGTGTGCAGTACTGCTTCCCACTGGAGAATGGATTAAGTCTAACATGAACACAGTGGAAGTTTTAAAATAATTAGATAAAAGATTGTAGGCAGTTTTTTACTCTGAGGAATAAGAGCTCACTGATAATTAGATACCTCTAGACTGGTAATATATTGGATTAGTGTCATAGTAACATTGTCAATTCATATTCTACTTAATCTGAATATAAAGAATATATGTCAGATGTGCACAGACACAGATCCATAGATTGGTTTAGCATTCATGCATTCATATATAAATGCATTATTTGTTCCATTAGAATGCAAAACCCAGGGGGAGATAATGCTCTGCTGATACCAAGTGTATGCTAAACCAAGAGTTGGGTTCTATACACCACTCACCAATAAGAGGAATCAGGGCTCCCTAGAATGGTTGTGGCATGGAGAATCTATGAAAAAATTGTAGCAGAGGTAATCTGAAGTACAGTCCTTCTAGAGGGGATCAAAAACAGTATCAGGAAAATCACATCCTGGACAATATCCAGGAACAGAAATAGAACAGGACTAAACATAAGAACAGGGAAATGGACATTTTATTCAAAAAGATACATGTACTGCTTCATTTATTGCAACAAATTATCATTTCAGAGTACTGTAACATGCTTATAGTAAGGGAAAACCAGAGCAGGACTAGGAGCTCCCTCAACTACCCAAATATTCTAAATATCTATAATTTAAAACTTTTCAATGTATTAAATTTGCAAATCCAATGGATGGTCTATATGCTGTTTCCTGTCATAAACCACTCAGATTAAAATGTCAGAGAAACGGAACATAAAGGCCATTACAAAGACACTTGCTTTGTGTTGTGAATGACAATGCAGGCCCCCTTTGCCACAACTCCGCAAATCAATTGTTTCCTGCACCTGTGGGTCATGCCCTAAGTTTTCACCTGCATGCAGCAGTGGCGGCTCTCCCTGTGCAAGACCAGCCTATGGTGACTATGCCTGACCTCAAACACACACAACTTTATTTTTAAATTACCATTGTTTAAAACAAATCTTGTAAGTTATAATTCTCTAAAGTAGTCATTAATATGTACAATATCAATGGAAAACACTGCTTGACTCTTTCTGACACTGGTTATTTTATTTTAATTATAACTGTGAAAATGGAATTCATGTCTGTTAGATCTAATAATGAAAAATGCTTTGCAAAATGCTCCTACAATGATGGCTATTATATTTCAAAAACTATGTGCTGGTTACAGATGTACATACATGTTATATACATATAATATTTTTGGTCATGGTATCTTGTTCTGTTCTCCACAGAAGGCTTGAATGACTGCTCTGGAGCCTTCTGGGAGTGTACAGGCTTGGGATGAATGGCTTCCATTGATGATTTATGTCTTTCTTGAACAGCTGTGCTTTACTTGATAATAGCATTAACTGCATCCATCTCTCCTTAGCCTTGCTGCCTGCTGCTCCTCCACTGAGGCTGTCTCCTCTTTCTTTCTTGCCACTCTCATACACTTTTTAGACACTGTCCCTTGAAATGAATAATACTTTAGAAGTTCAAGTTTGGTCCTATTCTTTTAAAAGGCCTCTCTCTTTTTGTCCATTACTACTTGGAAAAGTAGAAAAAAAAATATCCAGTATGCATCCTAAAGCCTCTGGTTCCAAGACATTCTACATTCCAATGTATTTTCTATGTGCGTACTTACATAGCTATATTTTTCTTCAAGCAGTTCGTACTGATGTTGACCATGTATCCTCGTTTTTGTTCCATTGCTGTGACAAAACACTCTGACTGACACCAACTTGGGGAAGAAAATGGTTTATTCAGCTTACATCTCCTGGGTTCACAGTTCATCACTCGGAGCCCCAGCAGAGACTCAGGGCAGGAACCTGGAGGCAGGAGCTGAAGCACAGGCCATGGAGGAAGTGTTGTTCACTGGCTTGCTTCCCCTGGCTCATGCCCAGCCACCTCTTAAACAGTACACAAAAACCTGCCCACGTGGGCCCTACTCATTGTGGGCTGGGCCCTCCCAACTGTTGACATCAAGACAATACTCCACAGATGTGGCCACAGGCCATACATGGAGCCAATTCCCCAATTGAGGCTCCTCCAACCCAGGTGTGTCAGTGACATCTAAAGCTATACAGCACAATTGACCCTTGTCAAATTGACACCACAAAACACATCCTATTAAAACCACACTTTCAGTTCTTATCCCCAAAAGTATGATGTTAACATATCACAACCTAAGACAGTACAACTAAAAGCCCCACAGTCCTTAAAATGTCCAAAACACATAAAAGTTCACCGTCTGTAAAAGTTCCTTAACAAGCACTGTTTATTAAAGGGAAGAATCAGGCCACACTCAAACAAAACCTAAGTCCAGCAAAGTAGCTCAAAACTGGACACCTGGGATCACTCACGATCTTCTGGGTCAAAGGGTCTTCAGCAGCCTCCACGTTCTGACTTTGCTTGTGGCACACACGTCTCATCTCAGGCCCAGGCCGAATCCATTCTACACCTCCGCTACTCTTGGTGGTCATCCAAGGTCCTGGCATCTCCAAAAAAAAGCTGGGGTGCCACTGAAACTAGGCAGCCTTCACCCGATGGTCTCTTCTGACCTCTCCTGGTGCAAAGCCTCAGCTTCTCTCCATGACCCCTGCAATCCTGGGGTCTTCACTGCATCGAGGTGCACTTCCACTAATGGTCTTTCCTGACCTCTCACAGTGCCTTGGCTGCTCTCTGTGACCCCTTCAAATTTCAACACCAGCCAACATAGGAGACTTTACACTTACCAAGTCCTGCTTCTGGTTGAGATGGAGGCTCAGGCCCTTCTGAACACAGCTTCTGTGTGCTGACCCTGAAGACATTCTTCCAGCAGAAGATTTCACCACAGATGATGCTGGTCTCTTGTTACTTACAGCTGATTTTTCAGCCCCGCTAACGAGCATCAATTGTCCCAGTACAACAAGCTTTCACTTCAGGTTCTGGTCTCTTGTTACTTACAGCGCTTCTTCAGCCACAAAACTCGACCCAGAACCCACAGATTGCACAGGTCCTGAAGATCTCTGTTCCATTTGAAACTAGAAATTTACAAGCCAGGCCTCCATCTTCTACAACTCCTTCAGCAAAACTGCTCCAAGCCCACAGCAATGATCTTTGGCATTCAATGATCTTTCCAGCCCAAAAGTCCAAAGTCTCCACAATGCTTCCAAAAAATCCAAGGGTCAGGTCTGTCCCAGCAATACCCCACTCTTCTGGTAGCAATTTCTGTTCTAGTTTGTCTTCCATTGCTGTGACAAAACACTCTGACGACACCAACTTGGGGAGGAGGAAAGGGTTTTATTTAGCTACATCTCCCGGTCACAGTTCATCACTTAGGGAGCCCAAAGCAGGAACTCAGGCAGGGAAACCTGGAGGCAGGAGCTGAAGAACAGCCATGGAGGAAGGTTGTTTCACTGGCTTGCCTCACTGGCACATATATATATGTGGTGTGTGTGTGTTTTATTATATGTGTGTGTGTGTGTGTGTGTGTGTGTTTGTTTTCTTTTTATTTTGCTAAAGATGTCTGTTTTCCCCAAGAGAAGTGCTTGAAGTTCCTCCCTGGCAAGCCCAAAACAACCATCAATCCTGCCCCGTGCTCCACACTGGGCGGACAATCGCCCCCCATGGTTCACCAAATGAGGTCCAGTGCGCACCGTGTCCTGTCTTGATCTTCCTGCACTGGCCTCCATGACACAGCAGGGGTAATCCAACAACAGCAGTCTACACTCTGAAGAAGCTGAAATCTCAGTAGCTGCTCTGACAGTACATTTCCTTTTTATTGAGGAATTTAATTTATGAAAAACACTAGATTCTTCCAAGACTAAATTAGCCACATAACAGATACATTATTTGCTCCACTATTCCCTTATGTCACACCTAGTACAAAGCACAGAAACGACACAGGATCAAGTTCAGGGATAATGCTTTTTACACACACACACACACACACACACACACACACACCACACACTTTTGATAGACTGCCAACAGCCTTGAATGAATGAATGATGGTTAAATTAGTTTTAAAGATTAGACAAATCAGGGCTGGAGAGTTGGCCTAGCGGTTAAGAGTGCCACCCCTCTTACAGAGGACCCGGGTTCGATCCCCCGCAACCCACATGGCGGCGGAGAGCCGCTGAAATCCATCTCAGAGAACTCCAGTTCCAGGGGGAAATCCAGACCCTCTTCTGACCTCGCGGGCATTGCACGCACGGGTGCACAAACCTGCATGCAGACAGTACCATTGATACACATACTGAAATAAATAAAATACTAAAATAAATTTAAAAAAAAAGATTAGACAAATCACACACATATACACACATACATGTTTGTTTGTGTATGTGTGTGCATGTTGTGTGTGTGTGTGTGTGTGTATTATTCATGGGAATGTGCAGGTGTGCATGCCTATGTCTTGGTGTCTCTTGCTGAACCAAAGTTCATACCTTAGAATACAGTGGCTGACCACCGTCTACTCATTCCCCCAAGTGCTGAGATTTCAGGTACAAAAAGCCATGTCCTACTATCTTATTGTGGGATTTCCATACATAATTCTCAACAGTCTAATCAGCCATTTATGCCCTCCAACTGGCACCCACACAGTATCCAGCCCTTGAAGTTCATACATGTCATTTGTGTTAGGACTATTGTGCCAATTACTCTCCGCCACTTCTCGTGCCAGTCTCCCTGCAGTCTAGTTAGCTATATACTGAATCTCTTTTTAAGAAGACCAGTTCTTCTCACACGACCATAATCAGTTGCCAATATTTCTTCAGCTAAGATTGGGTTCTGCTACTCATTTCTGTATTTCTAGGCTGGGTTTTTGTCTGGCTGACCTTGCATGGATCTTGTGCATGCACAATTGCTATGGATTGATATGAGCAGGGTCCCAGGAGTGTGTAGGATTCATCTCCATACAGTCTTGCATCACCTCCCTGCCTCTTACAATCTTTCCACCCATCTTCCACAATGTTCCCTGAGCCCTGTGTGAGTGAAGCTGAATGTAGACAAAGCTGAATGTCCATGGACTCATACTCTCTACATGTTTTGACCATTCAAAGCAGGATGTCATGCTGGCATAGCAACATTCTTACACACTAAGCCCTCTCCTATCATGCTTTTTTTTATGAAATTGTAAGTACTTAGTCTTAAATGGGACATTT
>VZQC01007535.1:2527-79987 GCA_009823505.1 Rhizomys pruinosus
CAGTGAGATGGGGAAGATCACAGGGTGGAGAAGGGCGGGGCAGTGAGATGGGGAAGATGACAGGGTGGAGAGGGGCAGAGACAGTGAGATGGGGAAGATCACAGGGTGGAGAGGGGCGGGGCAGTGAGATGGGGAAGATCACAGGGTGGAGAGGGGCGGGGCAGTGAGATGGGGAAGATCACAGGGTGGAGAGAAGCAAGGTAGTGAGATGGGGAAGATCTCAGGGTGGAGAGGGGTGGGGCAGTGAGATGGGGAAGATCACAGGGTGGAGAGGGCAGAGAGTCAACCAAAAATAAGTATCCTGTGACTTGTAAAGTAAGAATACAGTTTCAAAGATGGAGACAGGCTTCCTGTGTTTGTGCCTATTCATATATTTTCCTCTTTCCCTATGACTGAAGTAAAGACACCGATCAGAAATCTGAATATCTGGCAAAATAAATTGTAGTGTTTAGATTGCATTCTTTTCTCTCCTGTAGACCTAATGATGATGTTTTCTGACTTACAGACAATCCTCAGCTATCTGGAAGCACACATCTTGCTGTTTCTTGCTGCATTGCCTTCAGGGCTCTGGGCCATGCTTTTGGTGGAGTCATACAAATGCATCCCAAAGGAAGGCATGATTCTTGCACATATATCTCTGTGAGTTTGACAACTTAGATTCCTGCAACCTCTCTCTAACCCCTTCCCAAGCCAAATGCTGTGACGGGTTCCTGATAATGTAAAGTGAGGTATCAACATCAGCGTCATGTATTGCCCTTGCTTCCAGGTTGGACTTACAGAATGTGTTTCTGTAAAATTAATTGTGTTTATTTTGGCAAGACTTCTTCAGGATGTGATCTTATGATAAGATTTTTATGGGACAAGAAATGGACTCCTAGAATTATGTCTTTGGCCTGTGCTGAAGTGAGCAATGAACTCTAATGGTGGAACTCTCTGTGGTGTTGGCTTTGGGTTCAGTACAATCTGGAAATCTTAGATGTCTGTTATATAAGGGATAGCAAGCCCACTCAGGGTTTTCTCACAGGCAAGGGCAAAGCCCTCCCTGCTCCTCTGGGTTATCCTGCCCCTAGGGAAAAAGATGCTATACTTTTGAATTCTAAGGCTGTTGCTATTGGCAAGTGACTGGGGAGGTTGGGAATGGCAGGAAGAAGGCAAACAAGGAATACAGGGGCAAGAGGAATGTCATGGCCACAGGTTCCTTTGTTTTGCATTTTGTTTTTTAGACAGGGTTTCAGGTATCCCAGGCTGGCCTAGAACTTAACATGTAGCTGAGGCTGGCCTCGAATTTCTGATCCTCCTGCCTCTACCTCCAAGTGCTAGAATCCCAGATATGTGCCACCATGCTCTGCTTAGCGGTGCTGAGGACTGAATCCAGGATCGTGTGCATGACAGGCAGGAACTCTATTAACAGAGACAAACCTCAGTCCGTGTACACCTTTCCTCAATCTGCATCTTTGTGCCTGTTCTTTTGTATAGCATGGATTCAGAGCTTATTTGGCTTGGAGAGTGAGAGTTCCCGAGGGGCATCCATGCTTCAGCCATATCTTCCAATGTGCTGGACAGCTTTAGTGTCAACTTGACAAACCTGGCTTGAGGGAGCCTTAGTTGGGGGATTTCCTCCATTGGACTGGCCTGTGGCTATGTCTTTGAGGTATTTTCTTGATTGTTGAATGATGTGGGAAGTCTCCTGTGGGCAGTGCCACCCCTGGGTAAGTGGTTCTGTATGGTATAAGAAAGCAGGCTGAGCATGGGCCAGGAGAGCAAGCCAGTAAACAGCTCCTGCCTCCAGGTTCCTGCCCTGAGTTCCCACCTGGGGCTCCCTCAGTAATGAACTGTGACCCAGGAGATGTGAGCCAAACAAACCCTTTCCTCCCCAATTTGGTTTTGGTCAGAGTGTTTTGTCACAGCAATTGAAGACAAACTATAACACCCAAATAACCATATTCTGCACAGCAGCTGGGGTGATCTTAGCTTACATTAATCTTTTACATAAGATTTCTGCATTACTAGAAAATCACTGTTTTCTTAAATATTGAAACGGGGGTCTGAACCTCATGGTTTCCTATTACAGACATGATTGGTTCTAGCTAATAAAGGGCCTGGAGATCTGTTTGCACAGGAGACACACAGATCCTGTTTTGTGTTTCCTATGGTTTCCAGTCCGTGTCATACAAGTGTTCTCTTCCCAGTACCTCCAGCTGCAGTAAGCTCGACTTCTGAATTCCCATTGTTCACAATTTCACTGGAAATTAAAATAATTTATTACATATATTTGAGGGTTCCCTCTTTGTTACTCTTGTTTTGAGATTTGCTTTCTTTGGTGTTAACACTTAGTAGTATCTCATTATGAAGAGTTCAATAGCCTGAAAATATTTAGAAGAAATTGATTCTGTCCAGTCTGCTAAGAAAAGAACCTTTGGTGTGACTTGGAATATAGTATCCATGCATTCTCTTCACCCTGTGCTGTTTCCTACAAAATGGTGAATCTTAGGTTATCTTTTTCCCTTCCTGATGTAATTAATTTTGTGATAATTGAAATGGTTCTCTATTTACAAAAAAACAACCATATAAGAATAGGCAACAGGTAGCTGTCATGACACATAGTTTGATATTTGAATCACACTTTTCTTGGTCTCCAGGGAAACACAGGAAATTATTTAAACACTTCAATAGAGAATGATGGTGGTAATGACACATGTGTGAATGTGCTTATGAGCACAGGGGCTGAAGGATGGTGCTTGGCCAGGTGCAAAAAGAAAGGCTTCCCAAAGAGAGGAATGGAGAGTTTCAAGAGCCTCAGGGAAGGGGCAAACATCCTAGGAGAAAAGATGGTATGGGAGCCATAGAGACAGGAAAGAATTGCAGCGAGTGGGGAGGCCTGTCTGTTAAATGGTGGATCTGTGACCCTAGCTTCCATGCTACAAAGTTGAACTTAGAACCTTAGATGGATATATACTCTGATCCAGCAAAACTAATTACTATCTATCTTACTGCCATTTGGAAATGCAGAAATTTTTTTTCTGGTGTTTTTGAGACAAGGTCTCCCTTTAGTCACAGCTGGCCTGGAACTCGCTATGTAGACCAGGCTGGCCTTGAACTCAACAGAGATCCATCTGCCTCTGCCTCTGCTCCTGAGTGTTGGGATTAAAAGCGTGTACCACCATGCCTGGCAGAAATGCAGAAATTTTATTATTGATATCTGTGTATAGATAAGGATACAAAGAAGATATGGTCAGTACTGCTAAAGTATACTTAAAATATATAAGAGGCCTGAAAACTTCCTGAGCAGACTGAATCTGTTAGTGAGGAGGCCCTGCAAATAGCCCTAGCTTGCTTGGACCACCAAGGTCAGGGAAGCAGAACTTCAGTCAGTTCTGGTAAAAATTGGTGTTGAATAGAAATACAGTGTAGAGCTCATCCCTAGCAGCAACTCTCAGATCTCTATGGAAATAGGAGCTTTTTACTGAGGTAAGAGAGTTGATTGTGGAACTCAATCTGTTAATCATTTTTGTCTACATGGTCCAAATAAATATTTACCTGTGAGGGTTTCCCATCCCTGGAGCTTACAGCCTCTTGGTTAGGCATGCTCCAGTTTATAAATCACTGTTCTCAAACTGGAGGCTTGTACCACCATGTCTGGGTACTTTTTAATATTCAGTATCAGAAAAGTGAGATCAGAAGGGGACCTCATCTGACCCGGGAACAGCCAATGACTATGTCCAGGTTCCCATTTAGACAGACCATGTGTTCACTGTGTTTTTGTGGCATCTCATAGTCTAGGGCCAGCCCCTCAGGGACATGCACCTCTGCAACTTGATCCTGAACTCTCAGAGCTTATGTAAATAATTTTTAGGAGCTTTAAGCTCTCTCTGCCTCTGTCTCTGTCTTATCCACTCTCCCCATATTATGTATATGTCCCTGACCTGATAGAGATTCAGGCCTGCAATACGTAAGGAACTCAACAGTAGAGAAACAATGATTAAAAATTAACCCACAGCCTCAATACAAATGTGTTAACAGGATGTATACAAATTACCAATATCCATATGAAAAAATTCTCAACATCAGTAATCATGGGGGAGATGTACATCAAAAGCACAAGGAGATATCATCTCCTTCGGACCAGAATGGCTATGATCAAAAGACAAAGACAGCAGATGAGAAGAGAAGCCCTTGCTTCTCGTTGGTAGTGAATTTGTTGTGAGGGAAGATCTCAGAAACTAAGAGTAGAGGTCATATGACTCAGCAGCCTCACTGCGGGAAGATGCTCAAAGGAAAAAAAAGCAGTCTGTCTGTCAGAGAGACTTCTGTACTTCCATGTTTGTTGTGAAGCTACTTACAATAGCCAAGATATGGAATCTATCTAGGTATCCACTAAGAGAGGAAAGCACAAATTATGGTATATCTTACCAATAAAGTATTATTAAGCTATAAGAAAAGCTTGAAATCCTTTCATTTGTAGCAACATGGACATGTGTAACTTGGAGAGCATTATGTTAAGTAAAATAAGGTGGTCAAAACATACAAATACCACATGTGCTCACTCATGTGGGATCTAAGAGTGTCAGTCATATGGAAGTGAAGCACAGGGCAGAGGTCTCAGGGTGGTGAGAGAATGGAGGGGAATGGGAATAAGAAGAAGCTGGGAGAATAGAGTGGAGTGGGGCAGGAAGAGGCTGACTCAGGTTACTAGACTATGGCTAGACTAGGGTATGTGTTCTAGTGCTCAATAGCACAGTAGCATGGCTATAGGTAAACTATTTACCTCCTGTTTCAAAATAGCTAGAGGGTAAGACTTTGAATGTTTCCAACAGAAAGTGTTGTGTTTGAGGCCAAGGAGATGTTGGAGTGATGGAAGGCTGACTGATTCTTTTCATGCTTTATAAAAAAAATCATATTGCACCCAGGAACATGTGCCACTATGGTTCAGTGAAGAATAAGAGCAGGGGCTGGAGAGATGGCTCAGTGGTTGAAAGAGTGTACTGTGCTACAGAGGACCCAAGTTTGTGGCCCAGCACCACCCATGGCTTCTCACAACTCTCTGTAACTGTAGCTCCCCCTCTCACATCTACAGGCACCTGCATTGCATTCATGTGCATATGCCCGCATGAAGACACACACACATACATATCTTAAGGAAAATTCAAATTGAAAACCACCACCACCAAAAGTCTGGACAGTAGTAGGCAGGAATACAAAGCCCATGGCCTGGTCCTGGTCACAAAGTGTCCAGAGGAGCCTGGGCCCCTTTGCTCAGACAGTCTTTGCCAGCAACATATTCACCAGAGACCCCAGTTTTGGCCCAAGAAGGTGAGAGAAAGAATTTTCTTCTCCTTCCTGAGACAAAAGGCTCTTTTCCTCCCCTGGCTTCTCCAGCATCTCAGGCAGAGGGAGTGAAATACCTGTAGACAGATTGTGACTAAATGAGAGCGGCGCAGCACAAACAGATACAGAGATCTAGATGAGTCTGCAAAGTTGTTTATTGTGCAGGGAGTATCAGCTCAGCTAAGCTTGAAGGGAGTCGGGGACTGGTTCCACAGGGACAGAGCTGAATGCAGAGCAGAGAGAGGGAAGATCCATCTTCAGTATGATTGTGCAGCTGGCAGATGAGCCACGTCACACAGTGCTGGTACCGGAGCTAAAATGTCCCATCCAAGTGAACTGGAACCAACACTTGGTAGGTGCCATTGTCTTGTGGAGTGGGTAGGTCACAAGCAACTCTGTAGTACTTGGTTGCTGTTGTACTTGTATATCTGCAGTTTGTATATGGAGTTGCTGGAGCCCGGAGGTCACAGACAGTTATAGATACACTATTTGTACTATTATGACAATTATTCATCCTATTTGCACATCTTGTATTACTTGTGCTGACACAAACACTAACAACAGCAGCAAAAGTTGTACCAAGAAAAGTGTTTTTGTTTTTACATCGACGGTTATAACCATTAATTACCCGCATTGCATCATCACACCGGGGGTGGGTCATATTTATATGCTGGATCTCAAACCACTGAGAAGGTGTTACATTTGGTGGGATCTGGAATGAAGCCACCATTATCAGAAGCGCCGGCAGCAGGAGGAAACAAAATCCGGACAGCAGCTTTGGAGCCATTTTTCCTGTGAGAACATAAGAGAAGTAATTCCTCCCAGTCCCTGCACACTTCCCTGACTCTTCCCTGAGGCCCTTTACCGTCGCCAGGGGTGATATCTACATTTATTTCCTCTCTGCAAAATATGCCAAGGCTCCTGAGCACTAAAAGCAGCTCAGTCCTCTTGACACACTGCCCGTCACTGCCCCTCCTGTCCGAGTTCTGAGGCTTGGTGTCTTACCCAGTCTCTAGGCTTTGGCTCCTGTGAGAGCACGCAGCTGGTTGCTCTGGGGTCAGGCTAGTGGCTGCATTCCACTTGGGCCTATAGATATAGAGCAGGCCCTGTGGGTGGAGCTGGTAGAGCAGAGAGCTCTGAGACTTGGCTGCGTACAGATTGGTACACGGCCTGCTTGTGCAATCAGGTTTCTTGTTTCTTCACTTGGCCAGCGAACAGGCACCTTAAACAACAGTGCTGTGAGTTCCATTATGCAGAATCTAATTCCAAATCTTCTTGTATGGGGCAGTGTTTGAAGGCTGAATCTGAACTCTGTGGATTAAAACTCTGTGTGGACTGCTGATAGACTACAGATGTTATGTCTGTGTTTCAGATACTAAGAGACTAGAGTTTGTAAATCATGGCTAGTAGTCAGAAGAAATAGAGCGTGGAGGAAGGCCGGACTCACAAGAGATAGTTACCTTCCTATTTCTTAAAATCACATGATGTTGAGGGCTGGAGAAATGGCTCAGCAGTTAAGAGCACTTGCTGCTTTTCCATAGGACCTGGAACCTAAACACACACACACACACACACACACACACACACACACACACTAACTTAAAAAAATTATATCTTGGTTGATGCACCAAGTCTTCATGATAACAATGTGCCCACCACTCGTGACAGACTTTGGGGACAGCAAGTAAATGAAAATATAGCCCCACAGTGACAGCAGAGGGCCTGTGAGAAAAGAGCTGCACTCTCATGGCAGCTGTCATGAAAGGGGCACCAACTCAGGGGGGCTTCAGTGGACCGACCTCTCCCTGCTGAGTCTCATCTTGTCTTTGTATGCAGTGATGACATTGGCCTGTCAGATGGAGACCTTTGTGCTTATGGTGATCAGACTTGTTATACCAGACCTGTTCGGTTTGCACTTTATGCTTTAAAATAGCACCCAGGTGTCGGAGCAATGGCTCGGAGGTTAAGAATGCTTCCTACTCTTTTAGAAGACCCAAATTCAGTTCCCAGGACCCACTTCAGGCAGCTCAAAACTGCCTGTAACTCCTCTGGTCTCTAAGGGGCCACACACATGGCCACATTCACACCCTCATACATGTGGCATATACATATATAAAAAGGCAAATCTTTAAAATTGTACTCAGGGTGTGCCTCATATTTCTTTGGTGCCATAGTCCAGCTGCAGGAATCCTAAAACCTGCATGGGAAGGGTAGGAGATGAAGGAAAAAGCAAAAACAAAATGACACAGCAACAGCTGAGATCAGGAAGACCTGTGGGCTGATGACCAAACAGGCACTTTATTGCAGAATCACAATGCTTTTATACCTTGCCTCAGAGCAGGAAAAATCTTACCATAGAAATATAGCACGAAATCACACATTCCTAGGAACCATGTAGTTTGAATGGTCACAGTTTCATTAATCACAAGTACTTGCATCAGCAATACCTAAGCAGAACTTCTAAGACAAAGGCATGTACCTAGGAACAGTTTCATTTATCATATGTAATTGTATAAGCAGCATTGAAGCAGAACTACTAAGAGAAAGACATGCACCTGGAGACTGATTATCAGAGACTAACCTGTATAGGCTCAGCCCAGCTTGGACAGGCCTTGCCAATAACCTGTTAGCTGCTCTCCAGGGGTGAGCAGCCTGTACCTCAACCCTGGGACAGCCAGGATAGGCCTTGCCAATATCCTCTTTGGCTGCTCTCTGGGGCAGGGCGGAGGCAATGACAGCCTGCACCTGGTAGCCCAGAATACTCAGCTCCCACAAGACTGTTTCTTGTATGAATGCCCTGTGTGCATTTCCAACACATTTGCCTCTAGAAACTGATACAAGTGATCTAGCTTTATAGTGAGGACATTTAGGAGAAGACCTTGCTTTGTAAGATGCTTGAATAATATAATGGAATGTTAGGACATACTAAACTTTAACTTCGTTTTTTGTTTGTTTGTTTGTGCTTGTTTTTATGCTGGAGATTGAACCCAGGGTCTTGTGCATGCTGGGTAATGCTCTGCCACTGAGCTACATCCCCAGTACCACATGGACATGATTTCTTTCTTCAAATAGAATGAATCCTCTTTTCACAGGGCCTTTGTTCTTTGGACAGCACCCCCCCCCCCCCCGCAGCCCAATGTAGTGGCTCATTTCTAGACATGGTTTATACTTCTGCTGTTAAGTACAGCTAGAATTATAGCCTAGTATTAATTTTTAACTTGATAATGTTAAGATATTATCTCGGGAAATTCTTCTGTATATTGTTGTCCATGTTGGTAGATGTTGCTTGTGTAGATTTCATTGAGAAGAACAGGTATCCAACACCTGTAATTTCTTCAATCCTAGCATCCTCTTGCAATGTCTGCTCTTAGCTTGTTGACTGAAAGTTAGCTAAGATTAGCACCTTCCAGGACATCATTTCTCCTAGTGCCATGACTGTCTATGGAAATGACAGTACAAAGCATCTATAGAATGGTCATTATACCCCAGTTGTTAGGAATTAGATCTTTATGGTGTGCTGGGGAGTGTTAAGACAGGATCTCACTTGTAGTGTTGGCTTGTTTTGAACTTGTTTAGGTGCTGATCTGGTTCAAGCTTGCAGTCATTCTTCCTCAGCCTCCTAAGTGCTGGGATTATAGACATGTACTACTATACCCCATTTATGAACTGCATCTTTTTTCTTTTTTTTTTTAATTAAATTTATTAGGCAGAGGCAGGTGGATCTTTGTGAGTTCAAGGCCAGCCTGGTCTACAGAGTGTGTTCCAGGATAGCTGGGGCTACAGGGAGACCCTGTCTTGAAAAGACCAAAAAAAAAAAAATTAAATTTATTTTGGCTGACAAATACAAATGGAAAGTTGCACATATTACAAGGGTCACATGAT
Source organism: Rhizomys pruinosus (assembly GCA_009823505.1). Lineage (NCBI taxonomy): Eukaryota > Metazoa > Chordata > Mammalia > Rodentia > Spalacidae > Rhizomys > Rhizomys pruinosus. Next base: position 11,735 of record VZQC01007535.1, read on the forward strand.
GATTCTTGCACATATACATTGTTTAAAGCTTAAATCCTACAACCATGTCTATGTCATTAAACATGTACATTTTCTTTGTGGTTAAAACTTCCACAGTTCTTTCTTTGTGGCTTTTGAAATACATGCAACATTACATCTATATTCCTCCTACTATAAAATCTTACTCCAAAGCGTCATGTTCTATGTAACTGCAACCTGATATTCGTTGATCGGTTTCATCCACACATCCCTCTATTCCAGCCTGCAATATGTTCATGATTCTACTCTTAGCTTTTTTTCTTTTTTCTTTTTGCACTCCATACATATAATGAATTCACAAAGTCTGAAAATAAACTCTAAGTTCTTTCCAAAAAACATTTAGGGATTCATAGTTTCACCATAAACTTGTATGCAGGTAAAAAGAGCTATAACTTTACATTCCTAAATTACATAGCAAGTTGATGTATGTTTAATGTACTTTCAAAAAAGAGAGTTGTTCTTTCTCATAAATCTTAGAACTGAGGAAAACAAAGACATAAACTCCAAGGTCAACTGAATCTTAATAAATGTTAGGCCTCCAGTCTGTGATGGTATTTGTGGGTAGCAACATTTAGGGTTTAGGACTTGGTGGAAAGAAGTTAGGATGTTATAGGTGTGACTCTCTGCTTCTTCTGCCATGAAATGACTGGCTTTGTTCTACCACATGCTTAAGCTATGGTATTTGGCATTCCCACATGCCCCTTAAACAATGGAACCAACTGACCATGTACTGACATCTTTGAAAGTATAAGCCAAATTAAATCTGCTTAATTTAACTGTGGCAAAAGAATGAGATTTAGTTTCAAAAACTTAACATTTTGGTGCAGTGGGCTCTAGAGCTGCCTTTATCATGTTATGGGGGCCCCTACGTAGTCCTCAGAAGGCTACTGAACCAAAGCTGACCCTGAAGTTCTTGATCAAGTTTCAGGAATGACACAGGAAAGTGCTGAGCTTCAGGGTGACCTTGCACAGAGATGGACTGATGTGTCACTTGTGTCACGGAGAGGCCTCTGCATATTCCAGCATCCCCTTCGGGTACTCAGGTGTCTGCAGACCCACTTCAGGCAGACTCTACAGAACTCTGTCTTACCTGTCACTTCATACTGTGGATGATTAGAACCACTTCTTCTGCTCGAGACCAGGAGAGCAAGTAGATTCTGGGAAATGTGATTAGTGGCACTGAAGACAATCTTGTGCTGTTCACTGGGAGAGTGCTTATGGTATCCCGGGTAGCAGTCACATACAGACTAGACAGTGCAACATCCTGGCCCCAGCCTGGCAGTCAGTCCCTTTGGTTGGGATTTGAATTGGAATTACATTATATCAGGGTTAATCTGCAAAGACTTTTTTGATGTACCTAAACAATCTTTGATTGAATCTTCAATAAATGTGGAGCACTTATCTATTTATTAGGCTTTCTTTAATGTCTCATAATGAAGTTTTACCTTTTTCTCTATGAAGTTCTTACATGTTCATTAGTGTTCCTCTTCTGAACTTAATGTTTTAGTAGTAGTATAAATTGTAGCAGTGAAGATTTCCATTTCTAATGTGGTATTGAGTCTCAGAAAACACTACCCTAAAATATTCTTTGTTGACATATTGATTATCAGCCATTTATCTTCAGGAACTGCAGAAAAAAGAGTAGCATTGAAAAACTGCCCTTTTACAAAAGAAAATTATATCTATAAAGGACATTTACACTCACAAACATATCTGTATCTATATCTGTCCTGAGACAACTTTTATCATCCAAGATGCACAGCAGAACAACTATCACTCACTTTGCATTTCCTCTCATAACTGTCTCCAACCCCATAAAACCTCAAGTTCCTTTTCCTCTCTGTAGCCCAGTGTGTTGCACACACTTCATTATCAGACTCTTCTTTGAGTTTCATATTCCTGTGGGATTCTTATGTATACATGCATATGTCAACACAAGAAATACAACTCTCACCTCAGAGGGGATAAGAGTTGGCTTATTCTGGAGTCAAATATGAGTGGTCATGGCCCAGGGACACAGATTTAGGTTGTTTCAAAGTCCATGTTCCAATGAGATAACAACTTCATGAAGCTTTTACAGTAACAGACAGAATGAAGAAAGTTGTAAATCGAGACACTTTTCAAATACATTGGTGGAAATGTGGCAGGATAGAATGATAAGGTATTGTGGTGACATGGGGAGAGATGTTGGAGAGGGAAGAGGCTCTGCTTCTGAATCATTTGCTGCTGAGAAAGGCAGCAGACTTCAGAATCCTCTGGCGAGAGCCCATAGAGACAGTATGTATTTTCTGAAGGACATCTTGTCTAAAATAGGAAATAGACGGTGCTCACTTGGGGCCAGATAGTGCATTCCCAGAAACACCTTATGAGTGAAAGTTTCCAGAAAAACTGCAAAGGCTGATCAGCTGACTAGAACTTGTGATTGTGGAGTGTTCAGAATGCTGCAGCTGCAGATCCTAAATATCATTTATCTTGGACTATCTTTAGTCCCCTAAATAGCCACTTCTTGCCCACCTTTGTTGCTGACTTAGCATCCTGTGAGTAGCAGATAATAAACACATTTAGAATGTGTTAACTTAGCAGACCATCAGCTTCCACCAATGAAAAGGCTGAGTGTCATCAGACAGCACCTGAGGTCTGTAGCTGGGACTTCTCTTCTGCTGTCTGTATCTGCCTACTTAATGGTCCACCAATGTATTTGAAAAGTGTCTTGGTTTATGACTTTTCTTTGTTATGTTACTGTAAAAACTCCATGAAACTTTTTCCATGTCAGAACATGGAATTTGGGGTAACCTGAGAAGTTAAGGGTCCCCATAAATAAGTCCTTACTTGGTGAGCTGAATCTTAATTTAATACATTAATTGACTGAAAGAACACTAACAATTGGTAGGGCAGAGGCAACCAATGGCCAAGTCTCAGCCAGTCACAGAAGCCAAACTGCAAAGACAGTGGCCGCCTGTTCAAACTGCTCAAATAAGGCAAACAAGGTGCTGTGACAGATCTGAATCTGTGCCCCTGGGCCATGACCACTCATATTTGGTAACAGAATAAACTATCTCTTATCTCCGTTGAGGTGAGAGTTATGCTTTTGCACTGACAACCTCCATCAAGGATGTCAAGTCATTAGCCAGGTTGTGCTTACTAAGGGATAAAATTATGTCTAATCTCATGCTCTCAGTCCTCCCTCTCCCAGACCTAGACATTCCTATCATAAAGCAATCTTGCAACTTTATCTATTTAAAAAAATCTTTGACTTTTAACCTTATTACAAATGACACTCTGAACTATGTTACAAAGAATGGGGAGAGGTTCCCTAGCAACCTTTAGAGAAGAAACTTGGGTGCTGCCAAAATTTCATTGTTTGTTTGTTTGGAGACAGTCTCCCTGTAGCTCCAGCTGACTTGGAACTCGATATGTAGACCAGGCTGGGCTCAAATTCACAGAGATCTATCTGCCTCTGTTTCCTGGGTATATCACTATGCTTGTCCCCAAATCCTACTTTAAAAAACCCAATTGCAACTCTTAGAGAAACCCACATTTGTCCTGTTTGGTTTCTCTAAGAGAAAGAGAGTTGTTTCTCTTTGTCTTGGCACCCCCAGGGTTGTTTTGTTTTGCTTTGTTTTGTTTTGTTTTGTTTTGTTTTGTTTTGTTTTGTTAAGACTGGGCTCTCAGCCTGGAGAGATGGCCTAGCTGTTAAGAGTGCCAACCGCTCTTACAGAGGACCCGGGTTCGATCCCCAGCACCCACATGGCGGCCGAGAACCGTCTGAAACTCCAATTCCAGGAGAACTCCAGTTCCAGGGGAATCCAACACCCTCTTCTGACCTCCGCAGCATTGCACGACATGGGTGCACAAACTTGCATGCAGACAGAACATTCATACACATACAGAAATAAAATTAATAATAAAAAAAAAACAACTGGGCTCTCTGTAGCCCTAGATGGCCTGGAATTAGAGGATATGTAAATCAGACTGGCTTTGATCTCACAGAGATCCACTTGCCTCTATTGGGAGTATTTCAGATAGATAGATAGATAGATAGATAGATAGATAGATAGATAGACAGACATAGATAGATAGATCTGGCAGCACTTCAGAAAGATAGATGGATAAAGAAGGTTTTATGTCCCAAAATTAGTAATCTAAATAATCTATTGGTATATCTTTTTAGAGTTTTCAAAATACATAATTGGTTTTTAAATTTTTTGTACATTATTTTTATTCATTTTACGTGTATGAGTGCATTGCCTGCATGTGTGTAAGTGCATCTGTGTTGTACAATGCCCTCAGAGGTCAGAAGAGGGTGTTGGATCCTCTGGAACTGGAATTAAGGATGGTTGTTAGCCACTGTGTGGGTGCTGGTAATTAAACTTGGGTCCTCTGATAGAGCAGCCAGTGCTCTTAACCGCTGAGCCATCTCTCCAGCCCCCAAATTACATAATTGTTAAAATCAAACGAAATTTGGCCTGAAGGGTCCCCATAAACAAGTCCTTACTTGGTGAGCTGAATCCTAATTTAATACATGAATTGGCTGAAAAAACACCAACAATTGGTAGGGCAGATGCAACCAACGGCCAAGTCTCGGCCAGTCGCAGAAGCCAAACTGCAAAGACAGTGGCCGCCTGTTCAAACTGCTCAAATAAGGAAACGAGGTGCCGTGACTGATCTAGTCTTCTGTGTCCCACTTCTGTTTTCTGTGCACAAATGTTTTCACACCACTTGTCAGAGTTGAGTTTATTGTTTTTCTGAGGATTCTGGTTATAAAATCTTAAATACAAGCTAATTAGGATTATAAAACTAGATTATTATAATTTTGTCTTTTAGCATGTCTGTTTACAAGTAGTGACACTTTTGCTTCTTCTCTAATTTCATCCTTGATAATTAACATAATTAACAATCTTGTTTCCTCTCCCTCCCATCCAACTGGGTCACTAATTTTCTCAGTAGTGTAGAATAAACAATTTATCCTTTCCTCACCATTTAGAATGCCAGCATTATTGAAACTGGATAGAAAGACTGGGAGAATTCCAGGGAGTTGGGAGGGCAATCATGAGAAAGGAGGTCTTTCTCATTTATTTATTTTATGTGTATGAGTGTTTTGCATGCAACACAGAGATTGGCAGCTCTCGAAGGAGCTGGCATGTAATTACGCTTCAGAAATGAGTTTTCTGTGGAGAAAGCCTCTCATGACCGTGAAGGAGTCATAACTCAGCCTTAAGTGGGTGAGCAATTAGGAGGGATGGATGGCCGCTCCTTACAGGGAATGAGATGCTTCCCTTTCAAACCCAGAGAGCTTCATTAAGACAGAAAGCTTGAAATAAAAAGTGAGAGAAACAGCTACCACCAGCAGCATGGCAGGGACAAAGCTTCAGAGAAATACCCAGACAAAGGAGACGTCTGGCTGGTTAAATTTGGGGCAAGGGGACTGCTGGGAAGTTTCACAACACGGAATTTAATTTGACATTGGTTACCTGCTAAGGGCCTTGTACAGGTTAGGATCACAGGTTTCTCTTGCGGTTTTGAGGGGGAGACTCTGTAAGGCCTCAGCAGAGCTCTGCTTCTCAAGTCTGTCTCAGAGAGTGAGAGAGCAAGAGAGAGAGAGAGAGAGCGAGAGCGAGAGAGAGAGAGAGAGAGAGAGAGAGAGAGAGAGAGAGCGAGAGAGAGAGAGAGAGAGAGAGAGAGAGAGAGAGAATGAGAGAGCGCTGCAGTGGGGAGTGGCCTGATTTCTGCAGGCCTCCAGATCGGGTCTCTTAGAGTGACCAGCAGCATCTAAAGCAGCAGACCCATGATCTAACAAGTCCACCTTGCCCATCCTGCTGACAGAGTCAGAAAACTTCAGGTACCATGCTAAGGCCCAAAGTGCCCACAGAGACAATATGGGCTCTTCAAAAGACATCTTATCAAGGATAGTAAATAAACGGTGTTCACGCATGGCCAACACAATGTATAAATTTGAGTTTCTGGGGGCTGGAGAGATGGCGGTTAAGAGCACCAACTGCTCTTTCAGAGGACCGGGGTTCGATCCCCAGCACCCACATGGTGGCTAAAAACCATCTTTAACTCCAGTTCCAGGGGAATCTGACACCCTCTTCTGACCTCCTCGGCATTGCACGACATGGGTGCACAAACCTACATGCAGACAGTACATTCATACACATAAAAAATTTTTTTTAAAAAATTGAGTTTCTGGTGCTCTTCTCTTTTTCCTAACCCTAAACAACACTGCCCACCCCACAAATCCACCTTACAACTTAAAAATATTTATTTTACATGTATGGGTGTTTTGGATGCGTGTATGTAAGTGGACCTGTTTCGTGCAGTGCCCTTGGAGGCCAGAAAAGGGTGTCAGATCCCCTGAAAATGGAGTTACAGATGGTTGTTAGCCACCACATGGGTGCTGGGAACCAAATCCACATCCTCCTCAAGAGCAAACAGTGCTCTTAACTGCTGAGCCGTCTCTTCAGTCCCCCCAACTTTGTTTATCAAACAAAAATCTTTAACCATTAGCTTTATTGTAAGCTACACCCTTTGAGCCATGTTAGAGAGGGGAGGAAGTTTGTTAGTGACCCTTAGAGATGTAACTTGAGACTCACCCAAATCCCATGTACCCCCACTGCACAGACCTCTGTGACTCTCTGAGGAATCCATGCTGTGCTGTGGCTTGCGCTTCTCTCTGGGAGCACCTTTCTTTCTACTTTTATAAATCCAACTTTGCTTTATAGTAACTTGTTCTGGAATTCCTTCCTTGGTGAGGCACAAATCTTGGTTGGGCCTGAACGGAGGTCTCTAAAGGGAGAGGGACTGCCTACAGCTGCTATGGAAATGAGGTGGGGCTATGTCTCTCCCTCTATCACTGCTGGCATTGTGAAGCTCATTAACCCGCCATGCTGTTACAGGGAGGCTCCCCCTCCATTTGCAGCTTTCTGACAGGCTTCTGGCAGCTAGTAGGCTCAAGCCTCAGGGGCAAAGGAGCGGCACTGGTTAAACTGCTGATAGGTGTCAATGCAGCAATAGCTGCTGCAGCAGCCAAAGAAACAAACCCAAACTCCCAGCTGATGACAGGTTACAGGACACAGGGGAGAGCCCAGTACTGGATTTCTACTGCTGGAGACTGGGATGAACCGATTTAGAGTAAAACGGAGCTCAGAAGTTCTGAGAAGCAGCTTGGGGCCCAGAGGGGAGATGGGCAGCTGCAAACAGTGGGCTCACCAAAGACCCTGTCGATCGGAACACCAAATGGACACAGCAGCCAGGTCCTGACTCTCCCTTTTGTTCTATGGGAAAATCGTCTTGGACCGTCTTCATTGATTATTGTCTGTCTTCCTCTAGTTATTAGCTGCCTGGAGTTGTTAGCTGTCTTACCTGCTTTAACTAAGATTTATGTGTGCTTTCAATGGTTAACTGCCTTCCCTTACAGTTGTTTACCACCTAAGGTTTATCTATGAAGCTTCTTCCCCGTCCTCTCTGTGTGAGGACACCTGCTTAATTTTTACTTTCCTTGGAATCCTGGCACTTTCCCATGCTTTCTGAGACCCCTGCTTTTCACTATGTAAACTTGTGACAAAGAAAGAATGAACGAGGTTTGGAAAAGACAAGTCTCCCAGAGGTTCATCTATTAGCACTCTCTGCACCTATTCTGGCTAAGGCTCCTGTGGAGCTACGGATAGATTAGCATTGATGGGGGGTGGGGGGCCACATTCTACTAAATTTTTGCTGTATTAGACTAACCCCTAATGACTTATGTCATACATATAGATGCATGCACTCTGAGCTCTCACCAGAGAAGTGTCCTTATGCAGCAGATGGTGATTAGCACACGAACTCACAACTGGCCAGTGTGCATAAAACAAGGGGCTGCAGACTGCTTATCCCTGAATAGGACAGCTAAATCAACTTTACCTCCCAATGCTCAGAGATCATTGTAGAATTGGGGGGGGGGGTAGGAAGATTGTAAGATCCAGAGATAGTAGAAGCCCACAAGGAAACAGAGTTTTCCAGATCGCTGGTCACTTTCTCATATGCGCTTACAATGGTGACAACATGTACAGGTCCCATGCAAACTCAAACAAGAAAAAAATCCCAGCATAGACTTGGGGAAGTGGCCAGGAAACCCCAACCCAACTAAGGAAATTGTGGCAGCAATGGCTGCTTGGAGGGGAAGAGACAGTTTCTTTCAAGAATGGTACTCTTGGTAGGTTAACCGAGCTCCAATGGATGGACCTGTACTGAAGAACATTTGGGGACACAAATTAGAGTGAAGTCTTACCCCCCAATCTGGGTAGCTGGTGTTGTGAGTGGGTATTGGCTGAAGGGAGGGGATCAGCCATCAGCCTGAAATTCCTGTCCAGGCTCTGGGCAGGTGGAAAGTCACGGCCAAGAGTGGAACACGTGTCTCATGGGTCCAGGCTAAGGGCCTGAATTAGAAGTACCACTCAGGCTGCGTTATGGGAAGTAGCCAGCTGGTCTCTGCGCAGAGGGGTCAGCTCCCCACAGTGTCTGGAAAGCAGACACTGTGTTCCCATTCCCCTTAGCAGGGCCGAGTGGTCCCTGTTCGGCATAAAAAGAAAGCTTCCTACAAGATATGAATACATACCTTCCACCCATATACAGTAATTACAGAGTCTGAAATAAGTGGTAGGTCAATTCTAGAGCCTGTTAAGAGATTCATATTATGACAGCACATTTGCTTTCAGATAAGAATAAATAAAACAATAATGTTGTTCAGCTTGCCTTTCAACTGGGGATTTGGTGTTAGCATCCACAAATGAGGGAAACCATGTTTGAAATTCACATTTTTCCCCTTTAATTTTATATTGCTCTAAAGTATGCATACATATCCTCCCCCCATATACCACAATTGCTAAGTCTGAGGACAAGTGGTAAATTAATTCTAGATCCTTAATGCACATTATAATGGTGCAGCTGCCTTCAGGTAAGAGAAAATATTGCTCAGTTTGCCTTACTACTAGGTGTCATCCACAGATGAGGGATACCACTCGTCATTTGTTTTTCTGGGACTGTGTTGCTTCATGTCACATAATGTCTTCTAGTTCCATCCATTTACCTGCAAAGTTCATGACGTCATCTTTCTTTACTGCTGCATAGAATTCCATTCAAAGCACATGTTTTTTGGTCTTTTTGAGACAGGGTCTCCCTTTAGTCCCAGCTAGCCTAGAGCTCACTCTGTAGACCAGGCTGGCCTTGAACTCACGGAGATCCGCCTGCCCCTGCCTCCTGAGTGCTAGGATTAAAGGCGTGCACCACTATGCCAGGTGAAAACACATTTTTCTTAAACTAAATCTCCTCACATAAATACTTGTTGGCTAAATTTTTAGTAACTGCCAGCAATTACAATTACAATTATGTAATTGTTTTTTTTCCTTTTTGTTGTCTTTTGAGGATTATGTTAAATTCTCTCACACTGTAAAGAACATTTCCCCCTCAAAACAAGGACAACTTTTTTTCCCATAGAGAATAAATCTTTAGAGCTTTTCTTGTCCTACTGTCTGCTATACATCTTCATGAAGTTAAGAGTCAAGACCTTGGTTTGAATCAGAGCTCTGATACTACTGATAAAACCCTACTGATACTTACTACTGATAGTACTTGGTGTGCCATAGGCTGGGTATTACATAATAAATGGTCATCTATGCAAGGGCTTGGACTTAGAATGTGTACTGTAAGCATGCTGCCTTCATGTGCTGGGTACTTTGAAATGGACATTAGAAGGGTCTCAGAAACAACATTTGACATTCTCCTGCTCTCTGTCTCCATCCCTCCTGTCCCCTGAAGCAAGTTACAGACAACAGAATTCTTCTTCTCCAAGGTGGGTCATAGAAACTAGGATTCCTTTCCATCAAAGCAACCATAAAATGTAGAAAGATCACTTTTTCCTCCTTCTTCTTTGATGACCCTTAACATAGAGGAGGGGATAAGACAAGCCAGGCCCAAATGAGGCCGCTGTTATCATTAGATTATCTCCCTCCATTCTCCTCTTTATTTGGCTGTCCATTCTTCATCAAGCCTAAGCATAAAAACAAAACAGTTTTCCAGCCTGGAGAGATGGCTTAGCAGTTAAGAGCGCTGGCTGTTTTTTGCAGAGGACCCAGATTCAATTCCCGGCACCCATACGGTGGCTAAAAACTGTCTGTAACTCTAGTTCAAGGGGATCTGACACCTTCTTCTGATCTCCGTGGGCACTGTATGACAGGGGCACACCTACCTACCTGCAAGCAATACATTCATACACATAAAAAATAAATAAAATATATAAAAAATAAAACAGCTTTCTTTGTGTAGTTGAGTCTTTATTTCTGAAGGCTCCCAGGTCATATGGGAAATTTTTAATTATCTGAATTTGTTACATTTTCTTTTAAAATATTTTATTATTTTTTATTTTATGTGTATAGGTGTATTGCCTGTATGTATGTAAATGCACCTGTGCCTGCAATGCCTGTGGAGGTCCGAAGAAGGCATCAGATTTCCCTGGAACTGGAGTTACAGATACTTCTTAGATGCCATGTGGGTGCTGGGAACTGAGCCCAGATCCTCTGCAAAAGCAGTCATTGCTTTTAACTGCTGCGCCATCTCTCTAGCTCCCTTGTTACATTTTCTTGTTAACCTGTCTTTTGTGATAACAGTGTCATGAGGAAACTCCACTCCTATTTGAGGCTATAAACGTAAGAAACTGTGAGATATGCAGAAGGGCCCATACTATTACATACTCATTAAAATTCTTTTAAAAAAAATTCTTTTTGGGGGCTGGAGAGATAGCCTAGCGGTTAAGAGCACCGACTGCTCTTGCAGAGGACCTGGGTTCGATCCCCAGCACCCACATGGCGGCCGAGAACCGTCTGAAACTCCAGTTCCAGGAGAACTCCAGTTCCAGGGGAATCTGAGAGCCTCTTCTGACCTCCGTGGCATTGCACGACACAGGTGCACAAACCTACATGCAGGTAGTACATTCATACACATACAAAAATAAATAAAATTAAAAAAATTCTTTTTTGGAGAGCCTTGTAGTTCTTCTAGGGAGAAAGGCACCTTTGAGGGGCTATGGTGGGTGCTGGTGCAAGGAGAAGGAGCAGCCAGCCAGACCTGCTGCATAGAAGATGAGCAGCGCTAGGCAGAGCAGGAGAAGATGCCTCGGAGTGTGGAGAAAAAGCAGCCACGTAGACTTGATGGCAAAGAAGCAGATGGATCTAACTTCATTCCCTCCAATGGAAGTGACTTCAGTGACCCAGTTTACAAAGAAATTGCTATTACAAATGGCTGTATTAATAGAATGAGTAAGGAAGATCTCAGAGCTAAGCTTTCAGAATTCAAGCTTGAAACTAGAGGGGTCAAGGATGTCCTAAAGAAGAGACTGAAAAACTATTACAAGAAGCACAAGCCAATGTTGAAAGAAAGTAATTCTGCAGACGGTTAATATGACTACGTTTGTGTTATTGACTTTGTATTATTGACTACTTGTCAAGAGGCTAACCCAGCTGAGTTCATGCATAAAATAATTGCGTTTCCTGTTGTTTTGTTGAATACACACACCCTAGAAATAGAAGATACCTTTCAGCAATATGTAAGGCCAGAGATTAACACACAAGTTTCTGATTTCTGCATCAATCTTACTAGGATTACTCAGGATCAAGTAGACAGAGCAGAGCCCATGCTTTCCCTCAGGTACTAAAGAAAGTAATTGATTGGATGAAGTTGAAGGAATTGGGAACTAAGTATAAATATTGCATATTAAGTCTGGGTGTGGTGGCACACGTCTTTAATCCCAGCACTTGGGAGGCAGAGGCAGGCGGATCTCTGTGAGTTCAAGGCCAGCCTGGTCTACAGAGAGAGTTCCAGGACAGCTGGGGAGACCTATCTCAAAAAGACTAAATATATATGTATATATATTTAGTTAATATGCAATATATATTTGTTAATATGCAAAATATATATTGCATATTAACAGATGGTTCCTGGGATATGAGTAAGTTCTTGAACATTCAGTGCCAACTCAGCAGACTCAAATATCCTGCTTTTGCTAAAAAGTGGATCAATATTCGAAAGTCATATGGAAACTTTTACAAGGTTCCTAGAAGCCAAACCAAACTGTCAATAATGCTTGAAAAACTAGGAATGGATTATGATGGGCGGCCTCACAGTGATCTTGATGATTCTAAGAATATTGCTCGGATGGTTCTTGATGATTCTAAGAATATTGCTCGAATGCTCCAAGATGGGTGTGAACTTTGAATCAATGAGAAAATACACAGACCGCTGATGAGCATGTCCTCTTCCTTACCAACAGAGGGCGCCCCAGCTCCACAGATGCCACACTTTAGAAAGTAACTGCATTTTTGTCTGGATCAGTTGCTATAAAAAGGCATATCTGTGTATGAAGTAGTCTTGCTGTACAACCTTCAAGCACCTTAAACATTTGAAATTTTCTTACATATATATATATTACATATATATACATATATATATATTTGTATATATATATACATATATATATACATATATATATACATATANAAAATAAAATATAAAATTTTATTGGCTCAGTCTTTGAATCTCGTATCTTATTTTGGTTGAAATACAAAATGAATTTCTCCATTAGCAGCATTACATCGGGCTTTATGAGCATATAAACCCTTTAATTTTTGAAATTGGTAGATGAAGTTCATCCACAATCCTCCCTCAGGATTCTTGGGGGATTAGTTTCTTTTTTTTTATTTATTATTTTTTTTACGTGTATGAGTGTACTGTTTGCATGTAGGTTGGTGCACCCATGTCGTGCAATGCCATGGAGGTCAGAAGAGGGCGTCAGATTCCCCTGGAATTGGAGTTAAAGATGGTTCTTAGCAGCTATGTGGGTCCTCTGCAAGAGCAGTTGGTGCTCTCAACCGCCGAGCCATCTCTCCCGCCCAGGGATTGGTTTCAAGATGCCATGTAGATACCAGGATCGACAGATGCTCAATTTTTGTATTTCAAATGACACAATTTTTGTATATAATCTATACATACCCTCCCATATACTTTAAATCATCTGTAGAATGCTTATACCTAATAAAATGTAAATAAGTGTCGGTTAAGCTGTATTATTTAGGAAATAATGACAAGAATTAAAGTTTGAAAAAAAAAGTTTGTATGTACAGGCACAGCCATGGAAGGCCTGACTACTTAGTACATGAGTAAGTTGTGAGATGAATGATGCTAGACATAATTGCTGATCTGCAGTGGCGGCAGTGACGGCAGGTGAGCCTGTGCATCACTTCATTCTTATGAATTCAGTGTCTGCTTCCTGAGCAGCATATTCAGGTTTTGCTTTGTGGAACATTTTCCCCCTGAATATATTTGGTCTAGGTGGTTGTATCTATGGATATTGAACCCAAAGGTATGGGAGTAAACCATATATGTCATGAGTTTCATAAAGGGTATGGGGCCAGCTTGTGGCTTATCTGATAAAGGTGCCTGCTGCTAAGCTTGACAACATGAGTTTCAGCCCCAGGGTGGTGGAAGGAGAGAGCTGACTTCCTCAGGTTAGGTTGTCCTTTGACCTCCATGAACATGCTGTGGCAAGTGCGAGCAACACGTACATATACACTTGCACAGAAAGTAAATGAAATGGCCAGGTGTGGTGGTGCATGCCTTTAATCCCATCACTCAGGAGGCAGAGGCAGGTGGATCTCTGTGAGCTCAAGGCCAGCCTGGTCTACATAGTGAGTTCCAGGACAGCTGAGGCTACAGGGAGACCCTGTCTCAAAAGGACAATGAATGAATGAATGAATGAATGAATGAATAAATAAATAAATTGTAATAAAGTACTGGTATACATTTCAAACAAAATATGCTGGGGCTAGAGAGATGGATCAGTGGTTATGAGCACTGAGTGTGCTAACAACCACCTGTAACTACGGTTCTGGAGGATGCAATGCCCTCTTCTGACATCCATGGGCATTTCAGGACATAGGTGCACCTACCTACATTCAGGCATTACACTGATACACATAAAAATAATAAATATTTACCCCTTTCCCCTTCTCCCTTTCCTTCCTTCCTTCCTTCCTTCCTTCCTTCCTTCCTTCCTTCCTTCCTCCCTTCCTTCTTTCCTTCCTTCCTTCCTTCTTCTCTCCCTCCTTTCCTTCCTTCCTTAAAAAGAAAAAAAAGAAAAATAATAAATATTTACAAAAAAAAAACCACCCCCAAATATGCTTTGGACCTGATAATGTAAAACTCTTACTTAGAGGCTAAAACTGTGGGCTTTCAAAATCAAATCCCTCTCAAAAGCTTTTCATGGGCCAATTTCATTATTGCTTTGTTCTTTTAACCCATGTTCCCACATTATTTCAGTAACTGATGCAATCAAATGAATTTCATAAAGGTTTTCCAAACCTAATACATAGGAGAGCAGTAGAACAGTAGATGTGTTTGTGGTCATGAGAATTTACATGGCTTTCTGGTGCCAGTAAATTTCTGCCTTGAAGCAAAGGACTGTAAAATAGCACATCACTGTAGAGCTTGATGCCGGGAGGCCCACTGGGTACACTCCTTGGATGATTTTCCCACAGAGGCCATCTCAACGTAGGGGTTCATGCCCCAACAAAAGTAATTGCTTGTCACCTGTTTCGCTAATTGCTAATGAATGGATGAAACTACAGTTAGAACATTGGAGAATGGCAGGAAATATTAATGCCTTCTTGGTTTTTTTTTAAATAAATTATCTTAGTTTCTTTCTGAAAAAGTACTTAACTTTTTTTTTAGAAGATCTTCATAATTACAAGTTTTCAGAATTCTTTGACTCAGCTAAATATTTTGGTATCTTCACTCCTTTTTCTAAATTATTTTGAGTTTCTGACAGCCTCCAATTTGATTTGAGCCATAGAATAGATGATTCTTAGAAGAAAAGTGCTGAAGAATGAGTTCCATTGTATATCAAGATATTCGTAGCATTTTATTGCTGTAACTATTATAATGTGTTATAATAATATTAATATTTATTAGTAATTATTTGCAAGCCCATTAGCTTTTCCCTCAGTCATTAGCTATAGTAATTACTTGTTATCTTGTTCATTGCTTAGATACATGTGGGTGTTTTCTGTATTTTTTTCCAAATTCATAGCAACTAGTATAGACTCAGCTATAATTTGTCTGCTTTTCACATCATGTTTGCTTGTATAAAATATTAACATTTATCTGGAAAAATATTTCCTATTTTCTTTTTTCTTCCTCCCTCTCCCTTTTCCTCTCCCTCCCTTCCTAGACTAGTCAAGCAGAAAAATGGGAGAAAAGTTTTTATGACGTCTTCTTTTTGCCCTACGAGACCTGTTTGTCCTCCCTTAGGAATGGGTTTCCTCACCTGGGCTGCCATGGAAGACCATGGGAGTCACTAATATGGAACTTAGTAACAAGGGAGATGTTGTTGAGGATTACTTAAGTGGTAATTTCTTGAAATATGGAACAATATTCCTGAACATTACCCTTAAATGTTAATGTGAAAAATGTTTTGCAGGAGCAGAGAAGAGTAGTAGTGAGTAGGGCTCTTGAGGAGCCGGTATGCGTAATCAGTTCTAGTGCTGATAAATAAGTGATACCATTAAGTCTCTTTTTCTCTTGTACTTAGTTTTCTCTTTGGTCTGTAGTACTAATCTGCATTCCAGATCTTTCTACCCCCATAGAGCATCCAAATTGTGTTCATTCGTTCTTTCGTTCATTCATTCATTCATTCATTCATTCATTCAGAGGAAGATGTTAGTATACTGCCAACCATGGCCCAATCTGTACTGTTTCTGGTTTTTCTATGGCTTAGATACAAATATGTTTTTTTACTTTAAAGTGGTAGATCAAAATCAAAAGACTTTTTGAGACAGGAGCTCACTACGTAGTCCAGGCTGGCCTCAAATCCTTGAGTGCTGGGTTATAGGAAGGTGCTACCAAGCCTGTCACAAAACATGATTTGTAGGGGCTGAAGAGATGGCTCAGTGGTTAAGAGCGCTGACTGCTCTTGCAGAGGACCCAGGTTCGATTCCCAGCACCCACATGGCGGCTAAGAACTGGGGAATCTGACGCCCTCTTCTGACCTCTGCAGCATTGCATGACACAGGTGCACCGACCTACCTGCAGACAGTACACTCATACATGCACACACACACACACACACAAAGAACATGATTTGTAGCATGGAAATTACACTAAATTTTGGTGTTTTTAAAACAGCTGCCATCCCCATTTGTTTTACCTGCTTTCTCTGTTCTCGTGCTACTGTTGGCAGAGTTGAATAGTCACTACAGAAACCACATGGCCAGTGATCTGAAAGTAGTAATCTTAGTCCTTTGTAGAATCTGTCATCCTCTCCCTTCCTGATGTAAAGAATGTGTAAATCCCTTTAGTAAATAAAATGATATCAGTAGAGCTTAAGGAGAATGTAACAGTCCAATAATAACTCTGCCTAGCACTGAGTTCTGTTAAAGTAGTTTGATTCAAATATAACAAACGTGGCCAGACATGGTGGCACACACTTTTAATCCTAGCACTTGGGAGGCAGAGGCAGGCAGATCTCTGTGAGTTCAAGGCCAGCTTGGTCTACATAGTGAGTTCCAGGACAGTTAGAGCTACAGGGAGACCCTGTCTCAAAAAGACCAAAAAAAAAAAAAAAAAACCCACCCAAACAAACAAAAACAAATATAACGAGCTCTGAGGCTTTGGGGAAATCCCTACAGGTGGGTAAGGAGAGGATCTTTCTTAAAAATACCCCAGTGTCATGAGGAATGTTGGTATCTTGAGTCCATAAAAAGCAGAAGCTAAAAGGCTTATGCTTGGGATTGAGGAATAGGGTCCTGGTGTCCTTTGGGATCCAGAGCCATCTATGTGTGCTCAGCGGTAAGGATGTTTCAGTCCTTCATGTCAAATGATATAGTCGCATGGAGTCTGTATTAATGTGGTTGAAATCAGGTCTAGATTTTTTTTTTACAATAAACACCCCAGGGGAACGCTGTGAAAATAATTGTGTGCAGTATTGTTTTGGAAAAATACACATGTTCAATGTACATGTTCAGTACAGATGCCAGATGCATTTCTTTTTTGAAGAATTATTGAGGGGTGGGGTTCTTTCCCTGAAGGTGCCTTCAGGATAGGAGACATCATATCCCCCAAAGCTGGAGTTACAGGTGGTTGTGAAAGATGCCTTTCTGAACCCGTGCTTTCAACCTGGTTCATTGAAACTAAAGGTGCAGAGAGGCCTTAGATTCAGAGAATGCACAGTTTTTTCTCTAGATAGTGTATCACAGCTTGGGTAAGCAGCTGATGAGTCTGAACTTTACACGAGGTCTGCTTTTACATTCAAAATGAATGTTCTTAAGGTGTTCTAGTTTGCTTTCAATTACTGAGACAAAACACTCTGACCAAAACCAAATTGGGGAGGAAAGGGTTTGTTTGGCTCACATCTCCCGGGTCACAGTTCATCACTGAGGGAGCTCAAGATAGAAACTCAGGGCAGGAACCTGGAGGCAGCAGCTGAAGCACAGGCCATGGAAGAATGATGCTTACTGGCTTGCTCCCTGGTCCATGCTTAACCTGCTTTCTTATACAGTACAGAACCACCTACCCAGGGGTGGCACCACCCATAATGGGCTGAGCCCTCCTACATCACTTAGCAATCAAGAAAATATTCCATAGAGTTGGCTACAGGCCAGTCCAATGGAAGAAATTCCCCAGTTGAAGCTCTCTCAACCCAGGTGTGTCAAGTTGACACTAAAGTATCCTGCACATAAGGTAAATCAATTTTTTTATTTTTTGAGAATTTAATATTGTGAGTATTGTATTTATATTATTTTTCACCCTTCCTGGTCCTCCATGTCCTCCCATTCCTCCCCACTTTCTCTTAATTTTTGGTCCTTTTTGGCTATTATTGTTACATACACACATACATTCATAAACACACAAGTACCTGAACACAGGTACTTCTTTGGGAATTCTCAAGGAACTAGTCCCTGGAAAGGTAAATTTTTTGAGTGAGTACTGACCAGTCTGAATTCATGTAATGTGATCAATAACACTATTAGAAATGATCCAGAGAACAAAATAATATGGTTTTCTGCACTTTAAGGTAGCTTGCTATTACGTGGCTGGTGGTAGCAGAGGAGATATTCTTGCTTACTGACCCTACACATTTGAACCTGAATGTATTTTCCTCATTGATTTGTCAGTGCTTACTACCTACATTTAGGCTTGAAGCCTTTTCTGTACACTTGGTCTTTTCTCAGTTCATTTTATGATACTGTAACTGTACCACAGACTGTGTCATTTATAATGAACACACTGTTCCTGTTTGGGAGGCTGGGAAGAGCATTGCTAAGGTTGGCAGCGTTGGGCAGGGTCTTGCGGTCAGTGTCAGCATGATGGAGATCATGAGCGCCAGGCAGATCTCATCCCCAAAAAGCTAGTAACTACACTGAGGGTCCCATCCTCATGACCTCATCTAACCTCTTACTTTCAAAGGCCCCAACCACCCAACACCATTAACATGAATTTGGGGCTTCCAGCATGAACTTTGGGCAACACATTAAGTAGCAGTCTTCCCCTACTTGTTCCTCTCATAAATCTTCCTAAAATGTTGCTTTGTTCTTTGATTCCAGGAACATTTCTTTCAGAATAAAACTCAAGTCTCCTGACATTTAAGCCCCTCCAGTCTGGTTTCTTACTATTTTCCAGTTTTTACGATGGCCATCTGCTCTGGGCTAATCACTTCAACCTCGTACCTTGTGTCACATGGCACTTCCGGCCCCAGGAAGTATCCCAAGCAGCTTCTCTTGATTCTGTGCTTCTAAGACTGACTTTGGCCGGGCATGGTGGCACACACCTTTAATCCTAGCACTTGGGAGGCAGAGGCAGGCAGATCTTTGTGAGTTCGAGGCCAGCCTGGTCTACAGAGTGAGTTCCAGGACAGCTGGGACTACAGGGAGACGGTGTCTCAAAAAAAAAGACAAAAAAAATAAAGAAAGACTGACTTTGATTCCAGCCTTCTTTTGAGTCTACCCTGACCTTTGTGATCTCCCTCTATTTGTTCATTACATAAGGGCCTTTAATTTGTGCTAGAGATTCATATTCACTATTTTTTTCCTATGTAGGTTTTTTTCAAGTTGTATTCTCAGACCCTAACATAAGATGGGTAGTTGAAAATAGTGTTGGTAATATGTATTCCATAAGGTCAATTCCTCCTAAAATTGGAGAAGGTAGCTAGCTGCCTGGCTGAGCTACAGATACAACCTTTCCCTTTTGTTCCTATGTACCATAAGTAACTTTTAGAGGAGGAAATGTTGAATCCTTATCAATGCTTGGGTTTCTCTCTAGGTGCCAGAACAAGCAAACAAATGCTAAGCTTTTGGTAGTCTTTCAGTCTATGTGTTGCTAAACAAACAAACAAACAAAAAACCAAAAAACCTCACCATTCCCTACACTTAGAAAGTCTCCAAGGCAGTCATTTTGCCATTACCTTCATCTCCTGAGAAGCTTACCATGTTCAACTCTTATTTTTGAGAATTGGGGCTAGGCTAGAGGTTAGGTGCCATTCCCATTGTATTCATTTATCTTGTTCTTAGACTCTATTGTTGTGGGATTTATTACATATGTGCTTGAAAGCCTTGCTGGTCATGCTTCCCATACATATTTGCAATAAAAGCATATTCATTAACACTTCAAAATTTATTTCAACTTAAGACTTATGTTACTTCAGTTATTAAAATTAAAATGGAGAGCCGGGTGTGGTGGCACATGCCTTTAATCCTAGCATTTGGGAGGCAGAGGCAGACAGATCTCTGTGAGTTCAAGGCCAGCCTGGTCTACAGAGTGAGCTCCAGGCTAGCTGGGACTAAAGGGAGACCCTATCTCAAAAATACAAAAACAAACAAACAAACAAACAAAAAAACCGAATAAAATTAAAATGGAAATATTTTTAAGTTTTGATACAAAAAATTCTTTTTGACTTATTTATTTTTATTTTATGACTGTTTTTCCTGAATGTATATAAGTGCACCAGTGTCATACAAAGCCCGAGGAGGCCAGAAGAAGACATCTGATCCCCTGGACTTGGAGTTACATATGGTTGTTAGCTGCCATGTGGATGCTGGGAATTGAACCAGGGTCCTCTGCAAGAGCAGCTGGTGCTCTTAACTGTTGAGCCATCTCTCCAGCCCCACTTATTAAAATTCTTATGTGCATTAAATCAGAATAGCTGCGCACAGTAAAAGGAGAACTAAGAGGAAACTCTCCTTTTCTTGGTTTGTGACCAATTTTGAACCAGATAGAAAAGATGTTGAAATATTGGTAGTAAATATAAACTCAGTTTCTTGCCATGTATTTAGTCAGCTTTAGCCCTCTTGTCTAACTAGACAAAAGGTATTTGAGGCCTATCTGTGCAGGAGACCTTCAAGACTAAAACTATGGAACACAATGCATCCTACCTCATTGTGTGATTATCTTTGCAACTCCTACAATTTAGCAGGTTCTCTGCCTTAGCTGATTTCATTGCTCTGGGAATACATACATACTATTTTCATCTGCTGCCTTACTGAATAGAGACTGGATTCCTAGGCAACCTTTGCTCTAAGAATGGCTTAAAAATGTAATCTACCAGGAGTGGTGGCGCATGCCTTTAATCCTAGCTCTTGGGAGGCAGAGGCAGGCGGATCTCTGTGAGTTCAAGGCCAGCCTGGTCTATAGATCGAGTTCCAGGCCAGCTGGGGCTACAGGGAGACCCTGTCTCAAAAAAAAAGACCAAAAAAATGCGATCTTTACATGAAGAAAATTTTTAAACTTAAATTTGCTAACAATTGTTTTCAAGAAAAATTAGGCTGGGCATGGTTGCACATGCCTTTAATCTTAGCACTTGGGAGGCAGATCTTTGTGAGTTCAAGGCCAACCTGGTATACAGAGCAAATTCTAGGACAGCTGGGGGATATAGGGAGACCCTGTCTCAAAAAAACCCAATAAATACATAAATAAATAAAAATTAGAAGTTGGGCATGATTTGTAATCCCACTGAAGAGGCTTGAGGCAGAAGGATCTTGTCTGAGCTTCAGCAGGACCTTGTCTCCCAAACAAACTCAAAACCAAGGTCAAAAACAAGAAGAAAAAAATAGACTAGATTTGTAATTATCAGATAAAGGCCCAATTAGTAAACTATATATTTTGTTTTACCAGAACATCTAGAAACCAACACACACACACACACACACACACACACACACACACACACACACACACAGAGAAACGCAGAATCACACGGGTTCAGATAAACAAAAACAATGAACGCATAATTAGGGGCTTCAAAACAGAGGGCATCAGGTGAAAGAGCGGCAGTCTTATGCACCCTCGTTTTAGAGGTGAGGAGTAGGAAGGTGAAGGGATTTATCAAGCTCTGGAAGCAACCTGGTGACAAACAAGCATTAAACCACATTACGATGATGTCACATAAATACTACATTTTGGTACAAGACATTTTAGGTATGAAATATCAACCTTAGGGCTGGAGAGATGGCCTAGTGGTTAAGAGTGCCGACTGCTCTTGCAGAGGACCTGGGTTCAATCCCCAGCACCCACACTGGCTGAGAACCGTCTTTAACTCCAGTTTCAGGGGAATCCGACACCCTCTTCTGACCTCTGCAGCATAGCACTACACGGGTGCACAAATCTACAAGCAGACAGTACATTCATACACATACAAAAATAAATAAAAATAAAAAAAATCTAAAAAAAAGAAATAGCAACTTTAAATTAGTCCTCCTTGGCAATCTATTTACGTTTAATGTCCAGAAGAAAATAACCACAATGTTACAGGATTAGAGGAAGGAGAGCAGCGGTCAAGTTCCTGTCCTTCCCTAAGAATGTCCATCTCTGAGAGGGATATATCTGTTTCTATGGACTCCTTCTGTTCCATATAAAACCCTTTCCTTGGACTCTCTGTTATTACAAAAAAAAAAAAAAAGCAGTCAGATATTAGACCCAGAGACAGAAGACTCACAGGAGTCACCTAGAAATCCCGAGTTCCATTAATGGGGTATGTTTCCTGGAGATGGGACCTATACACAGGTCTGGCTGCCCTCATTCCAAGGCAGAGACCTATGTGGGGAAACATAAACGCTGAGGATGCAAATGGTCACATTTTTAAAAACAGGCATTTCAGACCTGCAAGATGGCTCAGCAGGTAAGCTCTCTTGCTGTCAAGCCTGAAACCCTGAGCTCAGTGACCTCCAAGACTCACATGGTGGGAGAAGAGATCAGACTTCTGTGAGGTGTCCTTGGCCCTTCACATGTGCCCAGTGAGAACCATGGCCCTGTGACTGCACGAGAGTAAATACATAAATATAAAATATAATAGAAAGTTAATATATATACATATATATGTGTATATATATGGAAGTGGGACTATTTTCTAACATGCAGGCATATGATCTGATAGCTCCCTTTGGTTAGGACATTGCCAAAAGAGAACTCAGTAAGGAACAGATGGGCTGACAGATGCAAAAGCTTTGGAGGTGGAAGCTTTTTAGGCCTTTGTTCTGCCTGGTAAAGATCAAGAATCACTTTGGGGTTTGGAGATAAACCTCTAAGACAAGTGCTTTTTTTAAAAAAAATTACACGATTTTTTTTATTATTAAATGAGAAAAATCTCATTTGTTACCTCGTCACATTGCTAGTAAGAGAAGCTCTGCAGTGATGAAGAGGGTCAGTGTTGGATCGACCAAAGTCCTCATTTCTACAACTTTCATTTACAAAGAAATAATGTTCAGCACAGCCCAACACAACATTCTTGGTTTTCGTCATACCGAAGTCCCCCCCCCAAATCATCTTCTAATGGGATATTTCACTACATAAATTATAGCTTTTCATTTTTACAAATCACCCCAAACTGCATGAGAGATGTATCATCACACTAAAACTTCTACAGCTGTTACAGACTTCTTCACACATCGTCAACATCTGCCGTGTCACTACTACTTGTCTCTGTCATCATTCTCAATTGTGGGTTTGAAATTTGTGACTTGAAGTCACACAGATCAGGCCATTTTTCGAAATCCCATTTTTTCTCAGACCATTCTGTAATTGTTCACTAATAACTTGAAGTTCTCTCATTTCATCCTCAGTTAAGGGAGCACAGGTTTCATCATTTTCACTATCTTCCCGCCAGCTCATCTCCTTTAATAATCTGCGTTCTGCCTCAAGTGAACTGGAAAGAACATCAGTGTATGAAAAGGTTGAAGACCGAATGATCTTTTGAGAAATCACTGCCTTTCTCTTGTGCGATCTCATTTTCATCAACGTTTCTATTTATGTCTCTTTCTTGGTGAGTATTATTGCTGTTATGCAAATTAAATGAGTCCTCATCCTTCTCTGAGCTGCATGGGTCTCTTCTTCATGTTCCTCTTCTACTATTCTTGATTGTTGACTTAAAGGTATTAAAGTTGCCAACACCATATATAGATTCATGAGGAAAAGAAGTCCTGACTTTATTTTCTTTTGTTTGGATTTTCCATTGTGTAGGTTTCGTAGGCGTAGCAGCAGGTTTTGGAACTAAGCCTTTATAAACACTTGAACCAGTTCCATTCTTAACTGTCTGTGACAGAAGTTTTCCTGCGACTGGGAATCCAGATAGCTGCAAGTCCTTTGTATTACCTTTCTTAATGACCAACATTCTTGGAGCTTTAGATGTAGGATTGGGGGGATAATCCAAGAGAGGAGCATGGGGGATATTTTTTGTTGGTTATGTGTGTGTGTCTGAGCATGTAGGCCCCAAACAACTGCAGCTAAAGATTTATTCTCATTTGGTTCTCTCTCATATTCAGGATTTAAAGATGGAAGATCCTCAGGCTCAAACTGTTTGCGTTTTCTTTTGTCCTCCCAGTCTTATTGTCAGGGATGTTGTTTTCCCATAGTCCTTGGCTTTTTCCAGACTGGAAAATACTGCTAAGCAAGCAAGAATTTCCACCATGGTATCCCCCTTGATGCCCACCATTAGGGTATCCAATACCAGATTCAAAGCCAGATGAAGAGTTGTGTTGCTGATGACTCACATCGTAAGGATTTTCTGTCCATGAAGAAGTTTCAGAATGCTTCTCAAAGTTCAATGATGACTTTGTTGATGATGGTGGAGTAGGAAAATTAAGCCAGGCTAGAGCAAAGTCATGCTGCGCCATTTAGGTCCAGTCTCTCCAACTCAGTGAAACAAGGCTTCAATGCCTCATGGCAAGTCCAGATTCCAACAGGACTTCACAGGAAGGTGTTGGTTTTTTCTTTACAATCTTTATGTTTTCTGGTTTGTTTTTTATTTACTCTGAAATATCCAAGTTCTTTGAAGCTACTTATGTTGTGCCTATTTGACATAGAGTTATTTGAAGTCAGCTACCCATATTTCTGTTTTGAAGTTTTCATAGGACTATCTCCAGAATTAGCCAAGTTCCTGGGATTCAAGAGCAAAGTCTTCTTTATTATTCCATGTACTTATCCACTCCAGATGAAATATCCAATTTATGAGCCAAAAAGCAGAAACAAAAAGAAAATTTCACTTCTGAAGATTACTTCTACACATCAGCATATACAGAGACACAAAGAGGCATCTCAATACTACCATGCTGCTGGGAAACTGGACCATCTTAAATTCCCAAGTAAATAAAAAAGAAAAAAAATCTGTATTCTTTCAATGTCTTCATTTACAGAAACTGTCCCATTGTAATGTGAAAAGAGCTGAGATAAAAAATCATTAAGGGGCTGGAGAGATGGCCTAGCGGTTGAGAGCACTGACTGCTCTTGCAGAGGACCCGGGTTCAATCCCCCAGCACCCACATGGCGGCTAAGAACTGTCTGTAACTCCAATTCCAGGAGAACTCCAGTTCCAGGGGAATCTGAGACCCTCTTCTGACCTCCACGGCATTGCACGACACGGGTGCACAGACCTACATGCAGACAGTATACTCATACACATATAAAAATAAATAAAAATTAAAAAAATTTAAAAATCATTAAAACTTTTAATGTAAACAGTAATTTGAAACTGCTGAAACTACTCAGTACACAAGTCAAACATATCTTACAGTTTGGGCTGAAGAACAGCAACAGGAGAGGGGTGGGGGAAAAGAAAAAATACCACCAATGAAATACTTTAACCAGTTATATAATTCATTTGAACCCAAAACACTGATGAAATTATTGGATCTTTTAAGTAGCTCGTTGAATTTGTTGAATTTGTTGAATTCATTCACTACTATCAGTTCACTTCAGAGATGATTCTTGCCAATTTTTGCAAACCTCTGGGGGCGAAATTGCCCCCAAACAAACAAACAACCTAAAACAAAACTTTAATTCCAAAATAGCCACTTGAAATATCCGGGGTCTTTTAAACAAAACCTAGAAGATGATCTCCATATCTGCATAATTTAATCACCTCCTGGGCAGGGCAGCAGGAGAAGGGCCTCCACTATAGAACCTTCTGGCCCAAGTGATAAACACTTTCTTGATTTTATTTATTTATTTTTTTAAGACAGGGTCCCCCAATAGCCCCAGCTGGCCTGGAACTCACTCTGTAGACCAGGCTGGTCTTGAACTCACAGAGATCTGCCTGCCTCTGCCTCTCCAGTGCTGGGATTAAAGGCATGGACCATCATGCACAGCTTAAAGATGGTTCTTAGCCACCATGTGGGTGGTGGGAATTGAACTGGGGTCCTCTGCAAGAGCAGTTGGAGCTCTCAACCCCTAAGCCGTCACTCCAGCCCCGACAAGCACTTTCTTAAGACAACTTACTCTTCTCACATCTTTGCTTCTCACCCACAGAAAGGCTAGGATATGGTGTGGAAGGAGGATGTCAGAACAGTTACCGTCATGAGCACATGTAAAGACAAGGGTCTTAGGCGGAAGATGGCTGACAGTTTGGACTAGAATATTTAGAAACAGATGAGGATAAAGAGAGGCTGGCTTGCTCAGTGATCTGCTCTTTGCCATCAGCTTTCACAGGAATCGTGGATCTGATACGGACCCTTCTTCTCCTTATGACTGGCCTTCACTTCAGCCCCGCCCTTCTCGACGCTGGCATGTAGAAGGCCCCAGGCCACTGGTGGGCGATGGAAGGCGCTACTTTTATAGTGAGGTCCTGATGAGGTGCCAGAGGCTGGGCCATGGGGGCAAATGCATGTAGACACACTGCCATCTTGAGACTCTGGTCACCATAGCGGATTTCTGCAGGACTTCATCAGTACCCCAGACCCGCAGGCCTTCCATGCATGATGTGCCTCAGTGGTCCTCAGGATGCACTGCTACTGACTGCTATACTGGAACAGGAACGCCACCCTCTCGTTGTCCTGGCTGCTTGTGCAGGTGTGAGAAGGGGACACTGGGCCTGGTTGGCAAGGCTCCTTTTACCTCTGACATAGGATTTGGAGTGACTTGTATTCCTAGAGCTTTGAGACCCTCCCTGGTAGTCTTCTCCGTAAATGTGTCTTGTCCTGCGAGGAGACCTTCATTACTCCTAGACATCACACTGCTTCATCATCTCTCACAGCCTCTTATACTCCCAAGTGCCTTTGGCCACCTCCTGCCCGATTTTTTTAGTGTAGGATAGGAGAGAGGAGAGTTGGGGGAGCAGTCTGCACACATTAGGAATTTACTCTGGGAAAGCTTTGCAGGGCATGGAGCGGCTGTGCAGTCCTGCACGGGTGGGTGGTCGGCTCTGCCCAGGAACAGCTCTAGTCCAGTTCCCTCTGGCTCTGGTCTGGGCATACCTATGTGTCCTGCTCTCAGCATCTTTCTGCCTTCCTTTCTGCCTGCTGGTCCCCAGAGGGCTTTGTGGAGGGGATTAGAGATGAGCTCGGGGCGGGGGGAGCGCTTCCTCTAAGGAAATCCCAGCAGCTCCTGGCACAGTACGAGGAGGGCTGTGTGAGAGCTGGGGCAGCTCCACCTCTCAGGAGTTGTTGCTTTGGCCAGAAGGTGGCGCTGAGCCACCTGACTCCCAGGAATCCAGAACTTGCCCTTGGTTCTCTAACATAGGTGACAGTAACTTGGTTCTTAGCAGAGGGCTGGGGGAAAATAGGTGAATAAACAAAAGATACTTCAGCATAAATACTGCTTAACTTTCAAAGCACATATTTCTGAGCCTACCACGCCATTACGCGCTTTTTGGTATTGAACTTGTGATTCACACTTTTTTGTAGCACCTCAGTTACAAAACAAAAGAAGGGAATAGTGTGCACACTGGAAAAGAGAACCTTTCTGGAATCCATTCTATCCACAATCCCCTTAAGAAGGGCTTGTTAAGCATGGGCAAGTCTGTTTCAACCTTGGTTGCTGGATCCATTTATTCTTCCTCTTGTATCCTAGAGTATGATACTCCACCTTCAGAGTGTGGTCCCAACTTCTGCTTCCGCTGTGCTTTTAAACCTCTCATCCCCTCTCTGTTGCAGCCGCTTTCTTATTTCTTTTTGTTTTGACATTAACACCCCATGAAATGAGTTCCCAGTAAAAAAAAAAAATGCACCTTAAAACTGAACTCTCTGCAAAGGTTGATCAACTGATTAGAGCTTCAGTGACTGTGGAGAGTGGAATGTTTCAGGTCGGGAGCCTAATTACCTTTTATCTTGGGCCATGCTTAGCCCCCTAAATAGCCACTCCTTGCCTACCTTTGTTTCTGACTTATGTGAGTAGCAGATAAAAACCTTGGAATGTATTAGCAGACCACCAGCTTCCACCAATCCAAAGGCTGAGTGTCATCCAGCAGCACCTGAGGCTGAGATTTGTCTTTTGCTGTGCCCCCCTACTTAAGATTCCACCAAGGTATTTGAAAAGTTTCTCAATTCAAGACTTTCCTTCTTTCTGTTACTATAAAAACGTCATAAAACTGTTACCATGCTGGAACATGGAATTTGGGGTAACCTGAGTCTGTATTCCCAGGCCATGGTCGCTCATATGGCTCCATGATAAACTATCATTCTTATCCCCTTTGAGGTTAGAGTTGTACTTTCACATCAATTTTCCATAGCCCTTCCTGTTTAGTCTTCTGGTTTCTTCCATTAGTAGAGGTTTTATTGAAGTGATTGTGGGGTGTGTTAGTTTGCCCAATTTCGCAGTCGTGCTCCTCTGTGACCTTGATTTGCCGTGAAAAGCCAGCAGAGGTATCTGGGGATGACCTGCGTTACTTTCAGCCTTCTGTATGCCTTTTGTCTTTCCCAGATTTGCTAAACGTTTTGCCATATAACCCTAACTGCAGCCCACATGGGAGTGTCAATCTTTGGTGCCAAAAGGCAAGGTTGTTTTTTCCCCTGGTGTCCCTGGTTATTTGGTGAAGAAAGTGGGACAGTTGTAACAGAGGAAAGGCTTTCTCTTCTTAGTTAAGATGTACAACTCAGAACCAGTTTGGGAACCGTCTCCCTAACCCTTTTTCCTCTCCCCCTCCCCTTTCTCCTTCCTCTTTGTTGGAGTAGCTAAGGCTGGCCTTGAGGTTACAGTGCAGCTCAGGTTAGCTAAGGATGACCTTGAACTTCGGACCCCTTTGATCCTTGAGTCCACCTTTCCAAGAATACGAAATTGCCCTAGCACTTGGGAGGCAGAGGCAGAACGAATCTTTGTGAGTTCCAGGCCAGCCTGGTTATTCCGCGTGAGTTCCAGGACAGCTGGGTGCTACAGGGAGACCCTGTTTTTTGTCTCGAAAAAAAAAAAAAGACCAAAAAAAAAAAAAAAAAAAAAAAAAAAAAAAAAACATGTAATACTGCATTGCAAGTGTGGGCCCAGCAGCCACGTTTCTGTGGTACTGGGGATGACCCCAAAGCCTTTTTTTTTTTTTTTGCGACAGGGTTTTTACACTGTAGCCCAGGCTATCCTTTAACTCACTACATAGTCCATGCTGGCCTCACACTGGTGGTGATTCTGCCTTGAACCTCCTGAATGTTAGAATGTCATGCCCAACATAGAGATTTTTTTTTTGTTTGCTTGATTTTTTTTTTTTCAATAAAAAATGTGACTGGGGCTCGAGAGATGGCTCAGTGTCTGGAAGCACTTCCTAGTCTTGCTGATGACCTGATTTGGATTCCAGGAACCTCACGCGTAGTTCCACAAATGTTTGTCGCTCCAGCTCAGAGCTCAGCACCTCTGCTCTTGAGGGCACTCATACACCACACACCCACACCACACACACACACACACACACACACACACACACAAATAAACTCGTTTTAAAACTATAGCTTATTTCCAGATCTCCGATATCCAAACATTTCTATATTGACTGTCCTATTGACTCCCTAATTTACAAAAGTTTCATATTACATGGGTGGATGACGATGGCCTCGCGTACCTCGCGTTAGAGCGGCCGAGCGCTCCTTGCAGAGCGACCGGGCTTCGATCCCCAGCACCCCCATTGGCGGCTGAGAGCCTGTCTGAACTCCAATGCCAGGAGAACTCCAGTTCCCGGGGAGTCCGACTGCCCTCTTCTGACCTCGCGGCATGGCACGTCACGTGCACAGACTTGCATGCACGACAATACATTATACACGTACGGAACAAAAAAAAAAAAAATTAAAAAAAAAAAGTTTCATATTATCTAGTTAGAGCTAAACTTCTTTTTTTTTATCCTTCTTTTTTTTCTTTATAAATTTATTTTTAAGCTGTAAACTTCTTAAGTCAGGCATTTCATGGTCTTTTGCAGCCCCATGCATCCCTGCTTCCTGCAACAATGTCACATGGAATTCTGTAGTCTTCTTCCAGGAATATTAGGAATCTTAAGGTTTTCTCAGATAGTTCTTGCTTGTTTTATGTGGAAATCTATTTCTCTCTCCCAAGACACTCTGTGAGAAAAATGTGTCACCTTTCAGGTAACTGAAATTTTCTCTTTGTTGTCTTTTGGAAGAGACTGGCTGGTAAAATGCACCATCCAGGGAGCATCTTTGGGTCTGTTGTTTTTCTCCGGAGTCACCATTAGTGACCTTTCCTTTAGTCTCCTACTGCACCTTCCTAAGAAAACAAAGGCTGGTGTTCATAGGAAACCTCAAGCTGCATATGAAAACAGATGCAGGTTTCACAAAAAGCCCTTAAAAGTCTCAAAGCTGTTAAGCTCTGAAGCCCTGGACCTGAGCCATCAGGGAGTCATGCAGGGAGCCTGCATTCTGTACAGCGTCAGCTACAGAAAGGTCTGCACACACGGAGCATTTCAGTGCCAGGAAACACAAGCAACTTTTTAAGCTGCACAGAGATTCATTCCAAGGTGACTTGTCCCACAAATTCCATGACTCCTTTGCAAAACAAAGCCATACCCATTAAAAAAAAAAATCCTTTGGTGGAGCTAGCATTGTAGTTTGGAAAAGTAAGCATGATATGAGTTAAGCTTGTTATGAAATCCGAGGCATTTCCATCCTGTGATGCTTATGAGAAATAAGACCTTTCTTTTCTAGAGGATTAAAGGATAGAGCGGTAACTAGAGGATATGCTTGTTGCTCAGTAGGGAACATTCTAAGTCTGCTGTGCTCCAGTTGAGGCTCCAGTTTAATTGAGAGAGCCTCAGAAGAAAGTTCCACTTATACTCACTCATGTCTGCCTAGCATCTGACTGTTTCTGATACAAGGTAGGGAAAGGCTGCTTTCATGACAATGAGTGTTTCTTCTTCAGTCTCAACGAAGTGGGGAGAGTAACACCCCTCCACTAATTGTCAAAGGTAGACGTTGCTGTGGTATACAGAACTTTCTTAGTTGGGAAGCAAGATAATAGTATGAAAATATGGAATATTTCTGTTAAGATAGCTTTGGAAAAAATGCTTTTAGACTGGATCCTTTTTCCTCCCTCTTCTTCCTTCCTCCCCTCTCTCTCCCTTCCTTCCTTCTTTCTTTCCTGCCTTTCTTCTCTCCCTCTCTTTCTTTCTTTCTTTCTCTCTCTCTTTCTTTCTTCCTTCCTTTCTTCATTCGTTCTTCTCTTGATAAGGTCTTACTATATAGTTGAGGTTGGCTTCAAACTCTTGCTTCTCTTTCCTCAGCCTCCCTAGTGCTAGAATTGCAGTGTGTGCCTCCATGCCTGGCTGACTGTCTTTTGCTCTCTTTATTGCATATGATTCACAAATGCTCCTGATTTTTCCGAGGAGGTCTGTAACCAAAATTCTTCTGAACTAGAATGCTGTACTAATTCAAAAAGACCATATAGGGGAGTGACACCCAAACCAGATTTATTTTCAGATCAGTGTTGCCCAGATGACCATGGTCTCCAGGACAGCCAGGTCAAAAAAACAGCATTGAAAACAGACACATGCTTGTGCTACAATAGAATGTGAACCGTGTAATGAAATAGCTAGGGGATCTAGAACATTTGAAAGGAAGGAGGGAAGGAGGGAGGATAAGAGTTAAAAACAAGAGCCCACAAGAAGAGGAATTTTCCCAGCATCTCCCCTCCTCTTGGGGTGTGGCAATGTGTACAGGCTGATGGGTAGCCAGCCACACTGAGTGAGCCCACTGGGTTAGGGGGGTCCCTGCGGCTGGAGTATGCCCTTGGGTCTCTAGTACCTAGCACCCTACCTAGTACAGAGTCCATGCTTAGCCTGTGAGTTTGCTGCAAGTCATTAAACATATAATTCAGGACATTCTACCAAGGGCATATTATACTGCCTTATGCTCTGTATTTCACTGATTATCTGTTTACATTTCTTGCTTTGAACTCTGTTGTCTTCTGGGACTGACACTATCACCAGAACCCTGGAAACCCAAGTCTGTCACTGCTGCTCTTCTCACTGCTGAGTTCTGGTTACCACATCCTCTAGCAGCTCTCAGGCCCTTCCAAGGACTGCTAGGCTGAAAGGTCATTGTGCCTCCACATGACTTAACACTACAGAGTGCTTGAAACTTCCTATGTGCCTTGGGGGTAATTAACACCTATCTAATTAGACTTAAAGCCCACTCAAAGGGAGGGAACTCATGTGTGGTACTGTAGACATAGCCAAATACGCATGGCTGGAGAGGTCATAGATTCTGGAGAAAACCCTATGCCTGTCATATCCCTCAGCAAACATAATTTCTTATAATATGATATATATGGGTCCTTATATTTACTGACAAGTATAGCAGTTACCACTCATCAAAGAAGCTTCTTTTTGTAACAGAGACTATGACAGAAATTTACAACTGGTCTCACACAGAGAATAAGTGTCTGTGAGATACCCAGCCTTAAGTGACACATCTACATTGAACTTCTACACCTAAGGTTCACAGCACATAATGGAACAAGGGTTAGAGAGCATACTAATGAATCACTCGACTCTCACCAGTGAAGCTTCCTCACGGAACAGAGGGTGATGCACACAGAAGGCCACAACTGGCCAACATGCGTGTCTATGGACAGTATTCATATTAACTTCACTTACTTAGGGCTCAGGGATCATCATAGAGGAGGAGGTGGGCTTTAATCCTAGCACTTGGGAGGCAGAGGCAGGTGGATCTCTGTGGGTTCAAGGCCAGCCTGGGCTACATAGTGAGCTCCAGGCCAGCTGGGACTAAAGGGAGACTCTGTGTCAAAAAGACAAAAAACAAACAACAAAAAAACCCCCCAAAACCCCACACCAGCATAGAGTTAGGGAAATGGGCAGGAGGCCCCAACCTTAGCTGAGGAACTGTTGGCAGCTGATCACTGCTGAGTGAGGGAGAGTCAATTTTCTCTCAGGGAGTGAGGCTAGATTAAGGGCTGACCAAGTTTTAGCAGACGATGCTAGAACAGCTTTTAGAGTAGAAAAGAATGAAAGGCTGAATGAGGTGGGTAAAGGAGAATAGAAACAGCAACGAAGGCTAAGAAACAAGAAAGTTGGAAGGAAGAGCTGGGCAGTTGTGTAAAACAAATGCTGGAGTGAACTCTGGAACATGCCTGATGATTGAACACAGACATCTACTTCGGTGATACAGAGACCACACAACACAGAGCAGATACTGTAACTGATTTAAAATGAAAAGGCCACTCACTGTTCAAATTCCTCTTAGCAACTAAGGGAGGTTGACATGACAGCTGTAAGAGTCAGTGCTTGGGGCTGGAGAGATGGCTCAGGGGTTAAGAGCGCCAACTGCTCTTGCAGAGGACGCAGGTTTGATTCCCAGTACCCACGTGGCGACTAAGAAATGTCTTTAAGCTAGGTGTGGTGGCACACGCTTTTAATCCCAGTGTTCTGGAGGTGGAGGCAGGTGGATCTCTGTGAGCTCAAGGCCAGCCTGATCTACAGAGTGAGTTCTAGGCCAGCTGGGACTACAGGGAGACCTTGTCTCAAAAAGACCCAAAACAAAACAAAACAAAACAAAAAACCCCAAACCCCCAAAAAGTCAGTGCTGCTTAGAAGCCAGGCAACTCTTTTGTTCCCTCTTAAAATCACCCTTTTACAAAGTCCATTATGACACTGTATGTGTTTTCTGCCTACTATATATTACTCTAAGAAAATGTTGAAGTTAAATATAAGGTGGTATATCACTGTAAAAAATGATATAGTCTATATGCAATCTTAAATATTATTTGGATTTCAAATAAAAAAATAAATAAAAGAAGCTCCCTGTGGAACTTCCTGTCCTGCTATTGGTTCTTCTCAAAGTCTCTCACAAGCCTGAAGCAACTGGCATTTTCCTCGGACTCCCGGGCATCTTTGGGAGCAATTCTGCCAAGAACTGGCTTTTCCCTTTTTCTTTTACTTGGTGGCCTGTCTCAGGCCATCTTGTCCAAATTCAAGTTAGGGCAATACACAACAAGTGATGGAAATGTATTTGGAAGTATCCTAGGAGTCCTGATAAATCCCAAGGAAGATGGTGTTATAGAGCATTGGATTCCAGTCCTCATCAGTGTGGAATGCTATGGTTAAGAAAATCTTACAGAGGGCAGTCTGAGAAGGCACTAACTAGAGTCACCCTAGAAGGTAAGAGGAAACCATTGCTCTCTTTTGGTTGAGTTTGCATTTCTTTTCCTCTGAGCAGGATTTTTCCCAAGTTCTTTAAGTTTTTGTTTATTTGTTTGTTTTTTTCTCTGAGACAGGGTCTCATGTAGCCCAAGCTGGCCTTGGATTCTCTATGTGCTGAAGATGGCCTTGAACTCCTGATTGTCCTGTCGTTATCTCCCAAGTGCTGAGGTGACAGGAATACTACCACACCAGCAAATTTACAGGCCCTTTAGTGTTCTTTTATCTTAGAAGACTAATGTGGCAGGACACTTGATCCCACCAGCTGTTCTGAAGGAACTAGAGAGGCTAGATAACTACCAAGTTTACATTAGTCAACAGTTACCACCTTTAAAAAGGCTTTAAAAAGAATAATTGGGCTGGAGAGATGTCTCAGCTGTTAAGACCACTGGCTGTTCTTGCAGAAGGCCCAGGTTCGAATCCCAGCACCCACATGGCAGCTAACAACTGTCCATAACTCCAGTTCCAGGGGATCTGATGGCTTCTTCTGTCCTCCAAGGGCATTGCATGACATGGGTGCACTTACATATGTGCAGGCAATATATGTGCACACATAAAATAAAAATAATGAATAAAATACTAAACATAGAATAATCAAAGTACTTTTATAGATTTGTGATTTTTTTTTCTGGGTCCTGGCAGATGGCTAATCCCTTGGTGTCAGATAGATCAAGTGTAAACAATATCTGATTGGAATGCTCTGGGAGAAAGAATGGATCCCATGCGTCAAATCCCATTAGGAAATCTGTTTGCTATAATTGTTCTCAAGCATTTACAATGTGTGTTAGAACCTGAAAATCTCTGCAATAAATTCCATTTGTTTAATCCCCCCCCCCCAAATATTTGGGCCATGGAACTATTGTTCCCATAACTCCTGGTAAAGTTTGAGAAATGCTCTTGAAACACATATAATGTATTCTGGGAGCTAGTACTCTTCACCTTGTCATATCTTCTATTTTTTTTGTCATCTTTGTGTCCCACTAGGTAAGACACACAGTTCTGAACAGAATTTATGGTGCTAAGTGGAGGTTTTTTTTGTGTGTGTGTTTTTCGAGACAGGGTCTCCCTGTAGCTCCAGCTGTCCTGGAACTCACTCTGTAGACCAGGCTGGCCTTGAACTCACAAAGATCTGCCTGCCTCTGCCTCCCGAGTGCTAGGATTAAAGGCATGTGCCACCACGCCCGGCATAAGTTGAGTTTTTAAATGGAAGTGAGAGGCCCTCGTAGCACAATGACCTGAAGAAAATTCTTCTAGCTCTGGTGCCCTAGGACAAGCAGGAGAAGCTATGGCTTCTCTTCACCTGATCAAAGTCTCAGTGCTTCTTTTAAAAAAGAGATTGTTGGATGGGTGGAAAGAGTTGAAGCTGTCTTCTCATTGTTTATTATGGTCTGAGAGCGCACAGCTCACCTGCTGGGCCTGTGGCCCCTGGGTAAAACCTCTTAAGCAAGCATCAGCCCGTTCTGGTCTGAGACTGTGCACATGTCTCTGACTTGGCTAAAAACTTTTTTCTTAGTTCTCTGCTCTTAGCAAACTCTGAAATTGTCCCTGCTCCAGTTCAGCTCCCTCTTAACAGCAATGACTTGAATCTCCAGAGATCAGCTTCAGGGCCTCCCTTTCCTAGACATTCCAGCCAAAGGGAAGGGGTAGGGTCCAAGGACTTGGCTCTCATGCAGATCCCCTGCAAGCACAGACTTAGAGGATCTCCAAGGCTTTCTGTGTAATTTCTTCTCTCAGCTGTGGACAGTGGAAAGAACTTGCCCACAGTTCCCAGTCTATTTCATAAACATCCACTCATATCTCAGGGCTGGATTTAAGAACCAGCCATTCCACAGAGCCTGCTATGGAATAGTTCCTGCTCCTTCATGTTCCTTGCACCTTTAAAACTTTTTATTTATAATCTGATTCCTCATAATAAAAGTGTAATTCTCTTGAAGGCAGAAACCATGTTCTATTTGTATATTAATAGTACATTATAAGTGATTCTTAAAGAACTATTAAATGAGTTAGAGTGAAAATCTTTCATAGGCAAGATCTTTGTGGTAAAAGGGAACATAAAAGAACATTCCCCTTATTAGCTTGCTGGTATTTAGGTGAAGGGACGTGACATATTTATACAGTGCAAGGCTATGAAAACATACAGTAGGCATGTGGAAACAGGTGCTCTCAGTTCAGCGGAGGACCAGTTCATGGGACTGAAATGCTTTTGTAGCTCTTCTGGGAGGTTCTGAGTGTGTTGGTAAAGCTTGGAGGTGAATAGGACTTGGATAGGTGGGGAAAGGCACTCTAGGAAGCGGGAGCAGCAAAAAGTCATTCCCAAGAAGAATTCAGACAGTGGTAAACAGAAAATGTGGCCGGGAACAGCAAGTTTAACACGGATGCAATCCTTGTATTGAATTTATTGGTTTTACTCAAATTTATGAATTGACCCAAAATATTATTTATAGTATATATTCCTCTTCCATACAGGTTCAATCAAGTGTCAAGTATTCCATTTGACTATCATATATCTTTTTTTTTTTTTTTTGGGTCTTTTCGAGACAGGGTCTCCCTGTAGCCCCAGCTGTCCTGGAACTCTCTCTGTGAACCAGGCTGGCCTTGAACTCACGAAGATCCGCCTGCCTCTGCCTCCCAAGTGCTAGGATTAAAGGCGTGCGCCACCACGCCCGGCTTGACTATCATATATCTTAAACTGCCTTTAATCACAAATATTTCCACAGCCTTTTGGTGAAGAAGTTGAAAGGAGGAGACTTAGTTGAGCCTGGTATCATGTTCCTGAACCTCAGCACTTGAGAGACAGAGCCACAGAGTTTTATGAGTTTGAGGTCAGACACAGTGGTCTCAAAGCAAACAAAGCAAAACACCCTGCTAGGTGTGGTGGCACATGCCTCTAATCCTCGGACTCAGGACATAGAGGAAGCAGATGGAGGGAGTTTCAGGCCAGCTGAGGTTATAGGGAGACCCTGTGTCAAAAGACAAAAAACAAATAAAATAAAAAATCCCAAACCAGGGATGGAGAGATGGCTCAGTGGTTAAGAGCACCGACTGCTCTTGCAGAGGACCGGGGTTCAATTCCCGGCACCCACATGGTGGCTAAGAACTATCTTTAACTCCAGTTCCAGGGGAATCCAATACCCTCTTCTGACCTCTGAGGCATTGCACAACATGGGTGCACCAACCTACATGCAGACAGTATACTCATACACACACAAAAAATAAATAAAAAAAGAAAGAAAAAAAAAACCCCAAACCAAAAAAAAAAAAAAAAAAAGTCCTAAATGAGACATGTGCACCATCCTCCCCAAGTCCCTAGGAAACATCACAGAAGAGGGGGTGGAAAGGTCGTCAGAGCTGGAGAGCTGGGGAGGAATGCTGTGAGGAGCTGTCTGGGGGATGTGCCAGTGCTGAACACACAGCGGTGGTGGCACAGTCAAGGGAGCAGGGAAGGGTCTAGTGGGGAGAAGAAGGACATCAGCAGGGTTGGGAGGGGGACAAGAAGGGGACGGGGAGACTGTGACCACAATGCATTGCATCAATGTACGAACTTGTCAACAATCTGAAAATATTAATATAAAATGAAGCAGGGAAACAAAACCAAAACAACCCCCTACAACCAAACAAAGACTTCCCTGTTCTATTTTGAGGACCGTTAGGTTCAGAGCCACGCTCAGCAGCATTGCGGATGTCCTGTCATGTGTGGCTTGCCAACATGCCTCACCAGAGTGGGACATTCACTGCAACTGGCGAGCTTTGGCTGACTTTCTCCCTCACGTTAGGGTTTGCTCTTATTGTTGCACGTGGTTTTGGTAATGTGTAATGATATACATTACTCTATCATTTAGAATAATTTCATGGCCTTAGAAATCCCAATTTACTTTATTCACCTCTTCTTCCCCATCAAAGTAGCTGGCAGTCTGTTATGTCCTGCGTGGTGTGAGGGGGTAGCTGGGGTGGGACAGTGGCAGAAATCCAGAAAAGGGGCGGAGAAAGACACAAGACACAAGTTTTACTTTAAGAAAGCAGGGACCAGGAGGCATGCTGTCCTGTAGGACAAAGGCAATTTTTATAACCATGGGTAAATATAATGATCAAAACCAAGGAAAGTTTTTATTAGCGCAGATAAGCAGGTGTTCCAGAACAAAAGGTAGGCAGATCAAAGGACATTTCTCTACAGGGACTCAGAAAACTACAGTAAAATGTGGCTTGTTTACAAGGTCTAGAGAAGATGGTCCCAGAACTGTGTGACTAATGCACAGCTTCCTGATCTAGGCTAAACATAAGGGAGCTTCAGAACCTGCACATGCCTATCTGGCTTTGCCATCATTCTTGGCTGGTTGTGACTTTGCCAAAATATGCTTTCAGCAGAGTTCAAACAGGGCAAGTCTCCAACAACAACCACTAACATAGTTACATCTCCTTGGTTTTGCTTTTTCCAAAATGGGATATAGTTGGAATTATTCAGTAGTTAGCTTTTTGAGTTTGGCCTTTATTGCTTAGTAATGTGCATTTAAGACTTCTCTGTGTTTTTTTTTTCCTGGTTTGAGGCTCATTTCTTTGTAGTGTTGATGGATTATTTTATTTCTTGAGATTGTCTTCGTTTATTTCAAGCCTTGATAGTTATAAATAAAATAAATAAAACTGCTTATGATGATGGCTAATCTTGCCTGTTGACTTAATAAGATTGAGGAATACCTAGGAGATTATTAAAACACACTTCTGGGATTTTCAGAGACTATTAGAGCCCCAGCACTCTGACCTAGTGAATGGATTAATCCCTTGATGGGTTCACAGTCGGATGGCATGATGGGGAGGTGATGAAAGGAAGGCTGGGGCTCACCTAGCTGGAAGAGTAGTTCCCTGTAGATGCTGTGGCTGTGGCCTTGGGGCTGTTGCTTGCCCTGGCCTCTTCCCTAGTGCTCTTCTCTGCTTCCTGTGCATCACATGGTCACAGCACTTCCCATCATTCTCTCACCACTGTGCTCTGCTGGCCATACAGTGAGAACCAATAGAGACAAGGACTTTCTTCTTTGAGACTGTTTGCTCAGATATTTGGGTCACTAACATAAAGACTGCAAACACCTATGTTTAGGTTTCTAGGTACACATAAGTTTTCAACTTATCTGAGTAAACACCAAAGAGTGCTACTGCCAGGTTACATGGTAAGAATGTGTTTAGTTTCCCAGGACACCTCCCTTTATTTGGCTTTGGTTTGGTTTTGCAACGGGGCCTTGCGATATAGCCCAAGTTGGTCTGAAACTTGCGATCCTTCTGCTTCTGTTTCCCAGGTGCTGGGGTTATAGACATACACTGCTATGCTCAGCTCTTTTATTTTAATTCTCATTAACATATAATCATTGTACTAGCTGGACACACGCAAACAACATGCACTGGGGAACTACTGTTTGCCTCTCCTGATCTTTTCTTTAGGTTTAGAGCTTTCAAGCTACTCTCTTCCAATATTTAATAAGTTAATGTGAACTGTAGTCATCTTACTGTGCTGGGAATACCTGCTGACCTTCTGTAGAATGTATTCCTTCCATCTTACTGTGTTTTGGTTCCTGTTATTGGACTTCTCTTTATCTTGCCTTCTCCGGATTCCCAGCCTATAGTAATGCTTAAATAGACTTAATAGTCTTTAGACTTTTTCTATTCTTTCTCTCTTTCTTTTTTCCTAAGCCACAAGACAGACAGCTTGAGGCAGTATCTTCCCACTCATCCACTGTGCCTGACCCAGTGTCTCCAAGTTGTACGTGGGTAGTGTAGGAGGTAACCAAAAGGCTACCAGATACATGTAACACTTTTAGAAAGATTATTTTTTTATTTGTTTATTTATTTATGGGATTCACAATATAAGAGCACAGTTTTTTCTTTGTTTCTTTCTTTCTCTCTCTCTTCCTCTCTTTCTTTCCTTCCTTCCTTCCTTTCTCTCTCTCTCTCTCTTTCTTCTTTCTTTCTTTCTTTCTTTCTTTCTTTCTTTCTTTCTTTCTTTCTTTCTTTCTTTCTTTCTTTCTTTCTTTCTTTCTGACAGTGTCTTCCAGCTGTCCTGGAACTCACTTTGTAAACCAGGCTGACATTGAACTCACAGAGATCCACTTGCCTCTGTCTCCTGAGTGCTGGGATTAAAGGCATGTGCCACCATGCCCGGCCCTGTGTTTTCTTATGATCAGGTATGAATTATTCAATCTGGATTAGAATGATGCACATAAGTGGTACTGTGTCCTTACCTGGAAGTCTTCTAGAGGCAGGTAACAGCCTTCTGTCCCTTATTAGTGATGGCAACTGTGATCACCTGGTCATGGTGGTACCAATCATCTTCATGTTTTTACTCTGTTTTAATCAATAAATAAACACTTTGTGGGGAGATAGGTTAAGATCACACAACTACTTTTCCAAAATTTCCTCTAGGTTTAGTACCCAGTGATAATTCTTGTGTGATCCTGTCTTTGATTTGATGGTGGCCAAAGAATAATTTTCCAAGTCCTGCACTCCACACTTGATATCTGGGGCTCTCAACGTTCTGGAGTAAGCAAAAGCCTATTCGCCTTTACAGTTGCTTATTCCTGTTTATACTTATTATCATCATGGATGCTCATGAACTCTTATCTTTTCAAATGGCTCATAATTCACTCCTTCACTTTTTGTGATCAAATTGTCTCAGTATAGCACTGAGATCTCCTGTAAGCTTGTTTCTGTGTCTTGGAGACATGACGTCTTTTCTTTTCTCAGGTAATATGTTCTATTCACCTTGCACCTACTCTGTCTCAGTTCTTAGAATCAGGCTTCTCCCCAGCTTTCTCTTTTTCTTTTTTTAAATTTTATTTTGTTTTATTTATTTATTTCTGTATGTGTATGAATGTACTGTCTGCATGCAAGTTTGTGCACCCGTGTCGTACAATGCCGCGGAGGTCAGAAGAGGGTG
Organism: Rhizomys pruinosus; assembly: GCA_009823505.1. Taxonomy (NCBI): domain Eukaryota; kingdom Metazoa; phylum Chordata; class Mammalia; order Rodentia; family Spalacidae; genus Rhizomys; species Rhizomys pruinosus. The sequence goes on from VZQC01007535.1 coordinate 52,588, forward strand.
TTGGATTCCCCTGGAACTGGAGTTCTCCTGGAATTGGAGTTTCAGACGGTTCTCGGCCGCCCCTCCCCAGCTTTCTCTAATGCTGTTAGTGGGGATGATATTGGAGACTAGAATCTGAACACTAAGCATGCTCACAGCTACTGGTGTGTCTTTCTTTTCAGGCTCTTGTGGTGAATAGATTTAAGAATGATAAACATCCAAATATATATGCATATCCTCAATACAAATGTATATATACATATGTGTATGTGTACATATGTGTGTATGTGTATATGTTTTCCCTTCATGTAAGCATGATATTATTTGGAGTATAGAATACTGCAGCCAGGTAGCCATGGCCACTAATCAACAAAGTAGTACAATGGTAGTGAGGTCTATGGTGTTAGTAATGGCATTACTGATTTTTACTAGTAGATAGAGGACCCACACCAGGCATTCTAGCTATTATTTCTTCTGCTGCACCTCAGCTGCAAGTGAACTTGAAAGATGCTAGACTATTGGGGCTGGAGAGATGGCCTAGCGGTTAAGAGCGCCGACCGCTCTTACAGAGGACCCGGGTTCGATCCCCAGCACCCACATGGCAGCCGAGAACCGTCTGAAACTCCCAATTCCAGGAGAACTCCAGTTCCAGGGGAATCCGACACCCCCCTCTGACCTCCGCGGCATTGCACGACACGGGTGCACAGACTTGCATGCAGACAGTACATTCATACACATAGAGAAATAAATAAAATTTAAAAAAAAATTAAAAAAGAAAAGAAAGATGCTAGACTACATAGGAGGTGGGGTTTTAACTTAAAGAGGGATTCCATGATGCTGTTTCCATGAGGTCCATTCATGATGAGGTGGGACTTTGCAGTGAGGCAGCTGTTTGGGGGTTATACATGCTCCTGTAAGTAACCCCTTACCTGTGCATTCTAAGTAAACCCAGTTGGTTCACCAGTTGGGCTTTGTTAGAGCTGTACTTTAGCCTATCATTGGTGCCCTATCTGAGGTGAATAGCTGTTTGTTTGCATCTTCCTAGGAAGTGTTAATGCAGAGGCCAATGAGATGGTCCAGTGGGTAAAGCCACTTCTGTCAAATGTGATGACCGGAGTTTGATTCTTGAGACCCACACAGTAGGAGAGAGCCAACTCCTACAGCTTGTCCTCTGACCTCCACAGATACACACACACACACACACACACACACACACACACACACACACACACACTATGGCAAGGATATGTCTCTCTTTCCACACAATAAATAAGTAAATAAATAAATAAATAATGCAAAAAAAGTTAATGCAACAAAGTGGTGCCTGAATGTGGGTTATGGCAAAGCCCAAGGTAAGTTTGGGAGGAGGAATTGCATGATCCTTGCTCTGAGTAGCAAGGAATGTAACTGAAGCTGAGCCATCTATCTGAGGATGAAGCATCTGCAGAAGAAATACCTAAATGACCATCGTTCTCCACATGGCTGCTGGTGGTGTGATTTCCTGTTCTACTGTGTTTACATGGGCATTATTATGGGTAGTAAGACATCTGGAAGTGGAGTGTCCATGGGGTAATCCAGGGTGGTCATCTGTGTGGTGTGGAGTAGTATACCTGCCTGATGATGGGGTCCTCTGCATGGCTACAGGGACACCCTGAAAACAGCTGAAGGACTAGAGAATGCTTTGCAGTTCTCGAGATGAAAACAAATGGGAAGACACCCCCAGCAAGCCATCTGGTTATGGGTAAGAAGATGTGCAATCAGGCCAAGATGGCTGCCTTAGTAGAAGGTATAGGGCAGGAATTACAAGTGCAAAGGCAAGAATACATATAAACAAAGTTACCTTAGTTCTAGGAATCAAGTAACTTTAGTTTCTGCACTTGTCACTGTTTAAGAAAAACAGAAGTTTTACAAAATGACAAGGCCATGGCTAACATTCCTGACCTCTGTTTCTATTAAATAGGTTAAAAAAGGAGGATAGTTGTAGCTTTTACTTATTATTTTTAAAAATTATTTTATATGTATGAGTGCATTGACTGCATGTACATAAGTGTGCCATGTTGTGCAATGCCCAAGAGGTGGAAGAGGGTGTTGGATCCCCTGGGACTGGAGTTACGGACAGTTGCTAGTCACTGTATGGGTGCCGGGAAATGAAACCTGGGTCCTCCACAAGAACACACAGCACTCTTGACTCCTGAACAATCTCTCCAGCCCAGTTGTAGTTTTTGCAGCTACTTTTTGTTGGACAAGGGTAGTGTCCTCATGGGGAGGGGTCTCGGGACAGACTTTAGTGTTGGGAATTTTGGAAGAGGAGGATGCTATAAGAGAGGGATTCTTCCTCAAAGGCCTCCAAGCCTGTATATGTGCCAGCACCAACATGACTGACCTCTCCAGGGGTGGGGAAACACAGTGGCTCTAGGAAACACCAGCATCAAAGGGCAAGAAAGCAGGATGGCCCATGGAACTGCAGAGAGCCGGGTCAAAAGAATGCTTCCCATCTGTACTGATTAGAACTTCGGTGATGTAAAGAGGTTGGAATGATGCAAGTTCAGGGCCAAATGACTTTGAGTCATCTTTGGGCCCACAAATTACCATTTATTGCTCTCCTTTGGGTATGTCCTGACATCTTTGTGACTATTGGGTAAATGTTTTCAATGTACAAATTGATCCTCTAGTTTCTACCAAACAAAAGGCTAAGAATGCCACCAGACAGTATCTGAGGCTATAGCTGAGATTTCCTCATTTTGCTGTAACCTACAGACCTTATGTTTTATCAGTATATTTGAAAAGGGTCGTGATTTATTATTGTCTTTGTTCTGTTTCTATAAAACTGTTACCACAGTGTGTACAGGAATATGGGATAACCTGAATCTGTTCCCTGACCATAACCAATTTAGGGACAGACATCCCATTTTTGTGTTTGGGCTGGAGAGATGGCCTAGCGGTTAAGAGCACTGACTGCTCTTGCAGAGGACCCGGGTTCGATTCCCAGCACCCACATGGTGGCTGAGAACCATTTGTAACTCCAATTCCAGAACTCCAGTTCCAGGGGAATCCAACACCCTCTTCTGACCTCCATGGCATTGCATGACACGGTGCATAAACCTACATGCAGACAGTACACTCATATACATAAATTAAAATAAATAAATAAAATGTTATTTAAAAAAAAAAACTATAGTTGCCGGGGATCTCCCAAGACCTCCTCAGCAAGGTGGATTGCTGTTTGACTTAATGTAGTTAATCTAGTTGTCTTTAGCTTAATTGGCTTTTGTGGCTGTGGGGGTGGAGTTATCCTCCCAGCTGGTATAAAAGGTGAGGTTGTGTGAGTCTTAAGATCTGAGATCTCCCAAGACCACCTGAAGAACAGGTACCCCCCCCACCAACTAGGATTATGAAGGCGTCTGAAGGAGGCGAGCAAAGCAAGCCTTCAACACAGTGAAGAGGCATTTGGGACTCACATTGGAATAAAGGCAAGGAGAAGCCCATATGCCAGGAACACCAAGAAGAGACAATATGGGAAAGGTGCTGGATAATCCCACACCAAGCTCTACTAACCCTGTGCAAGATTCCTACAGTGGGATCCCCCTGGGTATGGCCCAGGACACAAATATCAGAAACAGAATCGTGCACATACTTAAAGAAATGCAAGATTATAAAGAGCAAATCAAACAAGAAAAGAGAATGAAGTACTCAAGAAGGAAGTGGGAACACTGAAAAGATCCCATGTTGAAAAAGGTAAGGAAACCAACCAGCAAAGCAAAGAGCTACAGGAAGGGATTGAGAAGCTCCAAAAGGAAGTAGAAATACTAAAGAAATCAGAAGAGGAAATGAAAAAGAAAATCAAACAGTCATCCAATCAAGAGGAAAGGAATGGAAAAAGCCTCTGAAGCAGAATGGAGGAAGCAGAACAAAGAATATCAGACCTGGAGGATAACATAGAACAACTAAAAACCTCAAGTAAAGATTATGAAAAATTTAAAAATACACAAAAGTGGAACAACCAGGAACTGTGGGACACTATGAAAAGATCAAACCTCCACATCATAGGAATAGAGGAAAGAGAAGAATCCCAAGAGAATGGTATTGATCAGATCTTCAACAGAATAATAGATGAAAATTTCCTCAAACTAAAAAAAGACAAACCAATACAAATACAAGAAGCACATAGAACTCCAAACAGACAAGATCAGAAAAGAAACTCTCCACATCACATCATAGTTAAAATGCTAGACACCCAAAACAAAGACAAAATCCTTAAAGCCACAAGAGAAAAACAAGTGACCTATAAGGGGAAACCTATCAGAATTACAACTGACTTCTTAGTGCAAAATATGAAAGCAAGAAGAATGTGGAGCAAAGCATTCCCAGTGTTAAAGGACAATAGATGCCAACCCAGGTTACTATACACAGCAAAAATGTCGATTATAATTGAAGGAGAGAAAAACCTTCCATGACATAAACAAGATGAAAGAATACATGTCCAGAAAATCAACCCTGCAGAGAATACTTGAAGCAATTCAAAGGACAGAAGAAAGGAGCAACCATCCCCAGGTACCTAGAAAGAGAAATCAATAAAAGCATAACTGCAGAAGTAGAAACCTAAACCCAAACCACAAATGGATAATAAGGCAAAAGGAAGCAACAGAAACCTATCAGTTATAACCTTAAATATTAATGGACTAAATTCCCCAATCAAAAGACATAGACTGGGAGATTGGATTAGTAAACAGAACCCATCTATATGCTCTCTACAAGAAGCACATCTTACCTTCAAGGACAGGCAGCACCTTAAAGTGAAAGGATGGGAAAAAAATTCCAAGCAAATGGTACCAAAAAGAAGAAAGATTTGCTATTATATCAAACAAAATAGATTCAAATAAAAAATCAAATAAAAATCAGAAGAGACAAAGAAACCATATATTTTTATCAAAGGAACAATCCCAGACAAAGATTTCAACATTATAGAATTACACCCAAACTCTGGTGCACCAAAGTTTATAAAGACACTTCTCCAGGACCACAAGTCACACACTAACCCCAGTACACTCATAGTAGGGGACTCAATACCCCATTGAGCCCTTTGGACAGGTCAACAGGACAAAAATAAAAAGAGAGACATGGAACTGAATGATATGATACACCAAATGGACCTCATAGACCTCTACTGAATTCCATCCACCCCTAATACCAGAGAATACACTTTCTACTCACACACCACCGGAACATTCTCCAAATTGACCACATACTGGGACACAGAAGAAGAAACCTCAAAATACAAAAAGATTGAAATAATTTCATGCATTCTATCAGACACAGTGAATAGATCAACATCAACAACCAGGATAGTCCTATTGCTACAAGAACACATGGAGACTAACACAACACACTCTTGAATAATGAGTTCAAGGAAGAGATAAAGAAAGAAAAAAAGCATTCCTGGAACTGAACGACAGTGACAATACACACAACAAAACCTATGGGATACCTTAAAACACGTCCTAAGAGGGAAGTTTATAGCCCTGGGTGCCTACATTAGAAAAACAGAAAGAGCACAAGTGAATGATCTAACACTACAGCTAAAAGCACTTGAGAGGCAACAACAGATGAACCTAATGCAACAGACAGGAAGAAATAACAAAATCAGAGCAGAAATCAATGAATAGAAAACAAAGAAAACAATACAAAAAATCAATGAATCCAAAAGTTGGTTCTTTGAGAATAAACAAATAGACAGACCTCTACGCCAGTTAACGAAAAGAAAGAAGGAAACAACTCCAAATCAATACAATCCATGATGAAAAGGGAAATATCACAACAGACAAGGAAAAGATCCAGAAAATCATACAGGAATACTTAAAAAAACTATACTCTACCGGGGCTGGAGAGATGGCCTAGCGGTTAAGAGCGCCGACCGCTCTTACAGAGGACCCAGGTTCGGTTCCCAGCACCCACATGGCGGCCGAGAGGCCATCTGAAACTCCAATTCCAGGAGAACTCCGTTCCAGGGAATCCAAGACTCTTCTGACCTCCGCGGCTTGCACGACACGGTGCACAGACCTGCATGCAGACGTACATTGATACACATACTGAAATAAATAAAAAAATTAAACAAAACAAAACAAAACAAAACAAAAAACTATACTCTACCAAGGTTGAAAACCTAGAAGAATATCTGAAATCCTGGGAATCACCAAAGCTCAACCAAGAAGAGATCGACAGCTAAACAGACCCATAATATATGAAGAAATTAAAGATGTAATAAGAAACCTCCCAACTGAAAAAAGCCCAGGCCCAGATGGTTTCATGGCAGAATTGTATAAAACATTTCAAAAGGACCTACAACCATTATTACTGAAATGTTTAGAAGTATACAATCAGAGGGAATCTCTCCTGAGTCCAAGCAAGACTCCAGTCAACCAGCTACACCCTGCCTGCCTGGAAATAATGTTGCAGCAGAGGCAGCCATATGCTGTATATCCAAACTAATTTGCTGTTGGCTCTCTCCTTGGAGGAATAACCATGCTATGCCACAAGCTTACAGCCTCTACAGGTTAGGAGATGTTATAAGCCACAGTAAGACCCTGTCATATTAAACAGGAAAAAATGTAATTCATGGATTAACAATAATCCAACATATGTGTCTATACCAAAGTAACCAACTATAACTATTACTTCTTTTAAATACCTAAATATCTAACTGCTTGTGCTTCATTAGTAGGATCAAAGGTTATTCCTGGACAATTGTCAGCCCATGAAAGGAAACAGCCAGAATTGACCAAGAGTCCAAGACAACAGCTCCAGAGAGAGGGACTGCTTTGCTTCTCATCCACCTGTGCCCCTTTCTAAGCCTAGGGAACAATCTGTGGAAGAGGGGGCGTGGTAGAATGTAAGGCTGCGATTGGGGTGAATGGTGAAACTACAGCAGTGTAGTCTGGACACCATTTGATCAATTTGATTGAACATACAACCCCTCACCCCGCTGGATGGTGGGGCTGTGGGGGATTGGGCAAACAACAGCTGTAAATTGGTTTCATATGAAGGATGCTGTACTCATGGATCATCACTTATAGCTAAAAAATGAAAAAAAAAAAAACTGAGAAAGATGCAGGACAGTTATGGCAAAATGCATGATCCGGGATGGGGTGGGGGTAGGGGGGAAGGGAAAGGGAAATATGCCTGATCTGAATTGGAAAATGATGTATGAAATGTACAAAGCACCAATAAAAAAAAAAAAAAAGAAAAACTGGAAAACCATAGTTTTCTTTTGAAATTCTATTATCACTAAAGCAAGCCCTGTTCTATGAAGTTTCAAGTTATCAATTTTCCTTTTCTGTTTTCTTCAAGGAATGGGTCTAGTTAAAGCCAAGATTTAGGCCTTTGTCTCAGAGGTTTGAAGCCGTTCCACTACTTGCTCAGGTTAATAGTTCTGCTTTTACTGTGAAGTTAATAAGCACAAAGAAAGCCTAGCCCTCAGCAATCCCTGCATAAAGCAAGGAGTGTTGAAGGGGCAGACACCCTCAGTGCCCATGTGAAATTCGAGGTGTCCATCTATTACATTTTTCTGAGTCAGGAGAGAAGGATCAAAAGACTCTTTTTATGTTATTTTTTTCTTTAGGGAAATCTATAATTTACCTTTGATCTTAATAATGTTTTTTGTCATACACGACTGCCACTGGAATTTTTTTTACTCAGTAACAGTCATGTAAGATGAAAAACACCATTCCTATTTAATCATTTTGTTTTGGGCTCTTTAACAATCCATTACTCTGTATTACTTTGTATTTGGTCTATGATATCACCCTATATTATGTTGTTTTTCCAATAGCCTTTGTTAGGGAAAAGGTCTTTTATACTTAACTTTTATTAAGATTTACAGAAAGTTCCTGCTTCACGAGTGGCCTGACGTTCAAGGGAGCTATTTGGTTATAATTGCCATCTCCTGAAACATTTAGGTAACTTTATTTTTTATCTATAAGCCAGCCTTAAGGAAAGACTTTGTTGTATTCGGAAAATATCATGCCAAGCCCAACACCAGAAAAGCATAACATCCTAGGATAACATCAGGATCTCGGAGGTGATCTCAGCCGAGCGTTCTGCCAGGGACCTCCAGGGGGTCAGGCCCCATAGGACTTTGCTCCCCCGCCTGCCTCTATTATGACTTTCGTCATTGCTCACACAGGCGACACTGGAGTTGGTGTGGCAAATATCATCCTAAATGGGGAAATGACAGAAACATTCCCTTTAAAGGTAGGAACTCGGAAAGGCTGCCCCCCATCACCACACCCCTTTCAATATAGTGCTTGAAACACTTGCTAAGGCAATAAGGGAAGAAAAGGAAATTAAAGGAGTACTAATTGGAAAAGAGGAAGTCAAGCTATCCCTATGTACTGATAATATAATTGTTTACTTAAGGGATGCTAAAACCTCCACCAGAAAACTCGTAGAAACGAGTAACAGCTTCAGCAAAGTGCCAGGATACAAAAGTAACCTAAAAAAATCAGTGGCCTTTCTTTACTCCAACAACAAGCAACTGGAGAAGGAATTCAAGGAGAACTTCCCCCTCACAATAGCCTCAAAAACAATAAAATACCTAGGAACAAACCTAACCAAAGATACCAAAGATCTCTACAACAAAAATTTTAAACCCTTAAAGAAAGAAATTGAAGAAGTCATCAGAAGATGGAAAAACCTCCGATGCTCATTGATTGGGAAAATTAACAGTGTAAAAATGTCCATTCTACAGAAACTCTTGTATAAATTTAAATCAATCCCAATTAAAATCCCCAAGAGTTTCTTGACAGGCTTGGAAAAAAAAGTCCTTAAATTCATTTGGAAAAACAAAAGACCCAGAATAGCCAAAAACAACCCTGAGTGAAAAGAGCAACACAGGGGGGATCTCTATACCAGACTCCAAACTATACTACATGGCTATAGTCATTAAAAACAGCCTGGTACTGGCACAAAAACAGACCTGTTGACCAACGGAACAAAACCGAAGATCCAAACTTGAACACATACAATTTCAGCCATCTCATATTTGACAAGGGGGCCAAGAAGACACAATGGAGAAAAGACAGCATCTTCAGTAAGTAATGTTGGCAAAACTAAATGACCACTTGTATAAGAATGAAATTAAACCCCTACCTCTCTCCCTGTACAAAAGTCAACTCCATATGGATCAAAGACCTCAACGTGAAACCCAAAACTCTGAAGGCGATAAAAGAAAAAGTTGACAGCAGACTACAAGATACAGGCATAGGAAAAGACTTCCTAAATCAGACAGCAGCTGCGCAAGAATTAAGGTCAACAATTGACAAATGGGACCTCATTAAACTCAAAAGCTTCTGTACATCAAAAGAAACAATCAAGGAAGTGAAGAGAAATCCCACAGAGTGGGAGGAAACCTTCACTGCAGAAACATCTGACAAAGCATTGGTTTCCAGAATATATAAACTACTCAAAAAACAAAGAAGAAAGAAAACAAATGAATCATTCAAAAGATGGAGCAAAAAGCTGAACAGAGACTTCACAAGTGAGGAATTAGAGATGGCTGAGAAACACCTTAAGAAGTGTTCAACACCACTAATTATTAAGGAAATGCAAATTAAAACCACTTTAAGATATCATCTTACTCCAATAAGACTGGCTAGGGTCAAGAAAACAAATGATACCAAGTGCTAGAGAGGTTGTGGGGAAAAGGGAACATTTATCCACTGCTGGTGGGAATGTAAACTCATACAGCCACTATGGAAAGCAGTGTGGAGAACCCTTGGAAGAATGAACTTGCCACCCAACCCAGCCATACCACTCTTAGGCATCACCCCACTGCAGAGATACATGCACGACCATGTTTATTTCAGCTCTCTTCACAATAGCAAGGAGCTAGAACCAACCCAAATGCCCCTCAACTGATGAGTGGATTAGAGAAAATGTGGTACATCTACACAATGGAGTTCTATGCAGCAGTAAAGAAAGATGACATCATGACCTTTTCAGGAAAATGGCTGGAGCTGGAAGACATCATGCTGAGTGAAGTAACATAGTCCCCTTTCTGCCTTGTGCAGATGTGGGGCTAGTTCCCAGGATTGGTTGGGTGCTTGCAAAGACTAACATCTTGGAGCCTCGGGATTTTGCATGGGTGGGGGCCATGGAAACCAGCAGCTTCCTGGGCTGGTGTGTCTGGGGAGTTATCTCCCTAGCCATGGATTTTCCTCCAAAGCCATCAGCTCCGTGGGTGTGTGTCAGGAGGCCAACAGCTTTGATGACACAGATCTGGTCATGGGGTCACCACCCTTGCATGAGCACTAGAAAGCCAATGGCTCTTGTGTTGGAGAAGCTGGCACAGGTGTTAAAGGCTCAGGCTCAGAACCAAAAAGACAAGAAAGCCAATAGCTCCCTAGACATCTTAGCACTTATAAGAGCAAGAACTACAGGAGCTGATATCTTAAAATGTTTTCTTTCATATGCTTTCTACTGGATACTTACCTTTGTTTTGTTTTGTTTTGTTTTGTTTTGTTTTGTTTTGTTTTGAGACAGGGTTTCCCTGTAGCTCCAGCTGTTTTGGAAATTATTATATAGACCAGGCTGACCTCATCTCACAAAGATCCACTTGCCTATGCTTCCCATATACTGAGATTAAGGGTGCATATTACCATGCCAGGCCATCTACTTGGTCCTTTTTTATGCCTTATAGTTGATATATGAAAACAAGTGGCCAGGGGCTGGAGAAATGGCTCAGTGGTTAAGAGTACTGGCTGCTCTTGCAGAGGACTTGGGCTCAATTTTGAGTACCCACATAGTGACTAAAAACTGTATATAACTCCAGGTTCAGGGGTCCAAATCTCTTTTCTGACCTCCAAGGATACTACACAATGCTGGTGCACTTATATATGCATAAGCAATATTAAAAATGATAAGTAAAATATTACAAAAATAACAAACAGTTTAAAAAACAAGAAAGTAAGTACCTGGTCCATCCTATTCTAGATTATCTAGGTTGAATACCAATACAATACTTTTTAACATGAACTCTGACACGTTAATTGGCTTCTCTGAGTCTGCCCATATGTAAGGCACACATTACAGTAAACCTATGTCAGTGCTATTGAGAATATTAAATGGTTGTATAAGACAATATTGTTAGGTCTGGGTTTCCCAGAACCCCAAGGGACACACAGATGTCCACTTCCTCCAGAGATTGTCAATCTTATGACCTCTTCCACTTTACCTGAGCTGCTGCCCAGGGGCTATAAAGGAGTATACCTCAGTCACCATCTTGCTGGCTGGCTGGCTGCCCACCAGGTGCCCACAGCTGCCATGCCCTGGCAATTTCTGAAGTAAATATATTCCTGGAGTGACTAAGCCTGTCTTTTATTGAGGGTTTGCACAGTTATAGATCTAACAAATATAATTGTTCTACTTGGCTGCTCCCCTTCTGGTGCCCTGGCTGAATCAGCTCCACACACCTTCCTTCTTTCATCTTTAGCTTCCAGCTGCATTTTAGTCTTGTTGCTTATTTCAGACCATCATCATCCTCCTGGGTTATTTGATATAATTGTCCTTTTGATAATCTCTATACTTTCAGGTTAGCACACACTTTAACCCATTCCCTACCTTATTGACTGCATGAGCTTTTAAAAAATAAACATCTGGAACTGAAGAGATGGCTCAGTGGTTAAGAGCATTGGCTGCTCTTGCGGACCAGGGTTCAGTTCCCAGAACTCACATGGTGGCTAACAACTGTCTGTAACTCTAGTCCCAGGGGATCTGATGTTTTCCTCTGACCTTTGCAGGCATTGCAAACATGTGGTACAGTTTGTAGATAGAACACTCATATATATATATTATATGTATGTGATATATGTGATATATGCATATATATATAATTATATATATATATCATGTATATATATGTATGTATGTATAATTTGACAAAAAGTCTGGAAACCCAGCCGTGGTTGACTAAAATGGATTGGCACCACTGGCACAGATGTAGGGCACAAGAATAACCTATAGCTCATTGTAATACTAGCACTCATATGTCTTTGGGTGGAGGTTTAAGATACTAATGAGATATGTGAGCAAAGAACTGTGTATAGACTAGAATGTTGCAGATAAAGCATACATGGAAAAAACCCATACTATGCAACATCAAATCCTGATCTTTGTGCAGAATCATGCCTCCAGACTCTCTTTGCCTACTTCCTCTGTTGGAAGTCTCCTTTCTTGGTGAACTATCTCTGCTTCTGCTGCAGCCTGTGTCTCTGTCCTGATGTCCCTCTGGAGGTGCCCTTCAAACCCCAAGATCATCTGGTGAGATAGCCAGAAGTTAAAATTTATTTTTCTACTTTGACTTTCTATTCTTTTGGGGGCTGCTTGAGGGGATCCACTCCAAAGTCTGAGCATGGGTCAGGCAATTGAAAGCTATTAAGGTATCTACAACTTGATAGGATATCTGGTCATGAGCTGAGGTTAAAAGATAGTCCTTGCAAGATACAAGGAAAAGCTCATGGACTTTAGGATGGGAGGAAGCACCATCTTTTACCAATAAATAAACATTATTTGGGAGCTTCCTTTAAAAAAAAAAAGAAATACTCATGCATCAAATCACACTGGAAATCATACATCACCCATGTCCCATGGCATGTCCCTGATAAGGGCCTGCAGTGTTTTCCTTCTTTCCCTCTTAGTAGTAGGTGTGCTCTTGTCACCAATCGTGCTCTCCCTTCCTTCCTTCCTTTGCCTCCTGTTCTCACTTTCCTCTGAGGCTCACGAGGATGATGGGCATGGAGGATTAGGGGGCCATCTGCGCAGTTGTTAGTTAAACCCCAAGGGCCCAGGTCACAGTCCCTGGTTGTAGCATCAGGAACACAGGCATGAAGGCATCTGCCTGGTTGGTTTAAGGCAGCAGCATTATGGTGGTCCCAAGTCTGGGGCACATCTGGCCTCCGCCACAAACCACTGTATCTCAAGCTTTCTTGCACCACCTGAGTTTCATTTGTAAAGGCCTTAAATAAAACAGGCCTGAGGAGGAAGCTCTGTGTCTTAGTGTCACAAGATCTACTATTCTGTTTTGTCTCATGTAGTCCATCCTGGTCTTGAATTTGATGTGTAGCTGAGGATGACCTTGAACCCCTAGAAATGTCTTGAATGCCATGTCAAATAACTTCAATGTATAAAACATATAGACATTTACCTTTGAAGTCAAGCAATGAACCATCTTCACTTTGCCTGTAGTTCTTACCAAAGTCTGGTTTGTGTTCTGTTATAAAGAAGTCTCAACATTTCCACAGACATATGTTCTGGATTTAATTGCTTTTCAGTAGAAAGGCAAGGCACTTCCAAGTTACCAGCACCCTCAGATGTCCTACTTTTTCTAAACAACTGCTTGGTTTCACATAGAAATCATGGTCAGGAACAATGTTTAATACCTGAAGATAAGCTGTGGAGATGCTGGGCCAAGTAAACTGGCCTTGGACAGTGGTTTGAGGTGCTCCTGCCTGCTCTGAAGGGGAATGGTGACATACATAGTTAAAAGTTCCCTAAAATGGGTGAAATAAAGAGACCTGGGAACAATTCAGCTGAAAGATAGGTAGGTCTGCCATAATCAGAAACCACAACCAATGAACTAAATTTCTTTGAGAGGCTGGGAAATATCTGGTCTCCTTTTAGCAAGGTTGGAAGCTGACGAGGTGGGAAAGGGCATTTGGAGAATGAGCCTTGTCCTTGGCACTGAAGAAAGCCAATAGTGTCAGTAATCTGGGTGGTGGCACCATAAGGCCTCTCTGTGTGTTCTGGAGGCCAGGCTATTGACTTCACCTGCTGAACTCACAGGCAGGTCAACGCAAGCCTCTGGCAAAGTAAAATGTGTGCCTGCTTGACCTCAAACAAGGGCTTGGATATTAGAAGCATTTTCTGCTAGTTCGTTCTGGGATGGGGCAGGGTAAGAAGAGAGGTACAAAGTCTTACAAAATGGGGATAATCAATCCATGGCCGTGAAATTGTGCTGCTGTAGTCAGTGATTTTCTGGGTCTTCTGGATTCCATCTCCTCGTTTCTCACCTGCCTAAATGGACATCCTCCCCGGACCCCATCCTGCCTCACTCACACTCATAACATCACCTCAAAGGGATTTAGGGGAACCAGGAAGGCTTCTCTCTTCTTCACAGAGAACAGCCAATCCATATCCTCCTCACTGAGTAAAAGTGTTTTAAATATTTTACTTATTATGTTTACTTTATGTGTATGAGTATATTGCCTACATGAATATAAGTGCACCCAAGTCGTGCAACACCCATGGAGGTCAGAAGAAGGTGATGGTTGCCCTGGAATTGGAGTTACAGACAGTTGTTAGCTGCCATCTGGGTGCTGAGAATTGAACCTGGGTCCTTTGCAAGAGCAGCCAGTGCTCTTAATCACTGAACCATCTCTCCAGCCCCAGTCTTCCTTATTCTTTTAACCATCTTGGGGAAATGAACAAAGCCACCTAAATGAGAAGCAAAGTCTTTTTGCTCAGAGTTTGCTATACCACCAGCACTTGCCCTCAGCCAAGACTCTAAGACAGGCAGGGTACTAGGACAGCTTTACAAGGAAAGAGGGAAAGCTTCCAGTGTGTTTCATTGCCTGGTATTATCATACAGAAGCCACAGGCAGGTTAACGGTGAACGAGAAGCAGTGTGTCCTGTGTGATTGTTTGTATGTGTGTATTTGGCTTTCTCTGTTTGGTCTCAAGTTGGGAAAGCAGGGAGGAAAAATTAGGGAAAATTTCACCTTAATTACATCCTAGAAGTTTGGGACCAATAGCTACAAGGACTGTCTGCTGGGTTTTAGCTCTACACTGTAGGTCTGAGTTTTGTCTTTATATAATCTAGTCATTGTCCATAGTCAAAGCGCTTTTCTTGCACCTGCTGGTTTTCAAGTGTCTTTAATTCAAAAGAACCAATATAGCAGAATAGCTTATTTGGGGTTGGTGTGTTTCAGAATCTTTCAAAAATATCCACCTGATATCACTTGTTATTACAAAACAGCTGTTTTTGAGCAGCTTCATTATGAGAGTGAAGGGTCAACTAGACTGTTTTGTCTACAAATTAAATGTGGATATTTTATAATGGCTTCTGAATATAGAGATCTATCCTTTGGAGAATATAACACAAATAAATAAGTAATAATAATAATAATAATAATAATGACATGTGTTGAAGCCAGCTCATCTGATCCATGACTTTTGATGTCACAAGGTCACAATCCCTCCTGCAGAGGGAAGAAACTTGTGACCCCATAAACATCTCTTTTTTTTTTCTAGGAATGCAGAGCTTTTATTTTATTAATGATGGTTTAACTCTCCAGTGACTACAAGATGTTGTAGGAAGCATCCAGTGACTATAGGGAGATCTTATAGGAATCATCCAGTGACTGCAGGGAGATCATGTGGGAAGCATCCAGTGACTGCAGGGAGATCATGTAGGAAGCATCCAGTGACTTCAGGGAGATGTTGTAGGAAGCATCCAGTGATGGCAGGGAGATCAGGTAGGAAGCATCCAGTGACTGCAGGGAGATCATGTAGGAAGCATCCAGTGACTGCAGGGAGATCATGTAGGAAGCATCCAGTGACTGCAGGGAGATCATGTAGGAAGCATCCAGTGATGGCAGGGAGATCATGTGGGAAGCATCCAGTGACTGCAGGGAGATCATGTGGGAAGCATCCAGTGACTGCAGGGAGATCATGTAGGAAGCATCCAGTGACTGCAGGGAGATCATGTAGGAAGCATCCAGTGACTGCAGGGAGATCATGTAGGAAGCATCTAGTGACTGCAGGGAGATCATGTGGGAAGCATCCAGTGACTGCAGGGAGATCATGTGGGAAGCATCCAGTGACTGCAGGGAGGATCCAGTGACTAGGGAGATGTAGAGGCATCCAGTGACTTCAGGGAGATCATGTAGGAAGCATCCACTGTGAGGCATGCAGGGAGATGTAGTGTACGGGATGCATCTCAGTGTCTGCAGGGAGATGTCATGTACGGAAGCCTCTAGTGACAGGTAGGAAGACGTTTGGAAGTATCCGGTGACTTCAGGAAGCAAGAGGCCCAGGGTCTTCTTGTGGGGCTTCAAGCTGGTTCTGGGTGATAATGTTGACAGTACTTGATCCAGCCAGGGACCTGGATTTTCACTCCTGAGCTATGTCATTTTCCAAAGTGGACTGAAAACCAGCACTTACTGCATCCGATGGATCAGCAGAGTCTGGAGTGTGAATGGCCTTCACTTCTGTGAGCTTCTGAAAGTCTCCAACATCTCCTTCTTGCTATTCAGTCAACAACCAGCTTATCTGGTAAACTCCAGCAATGAACAGGGAGGCAGACCTGAGTATTGCCCTCACAATAAAGTTTTTTTCTTTGAGCAGAAACCTGTGCTGTAGTCTTGGCTTCTATGTGCATCAGGCTAAGGAATCTGTGACAGATCAAACCTGAAAGGAGGCTGATATCAAGAAGTTAAGTGGCTGTAGAATTCTCCAAAAAGGTGGTAAAAATGACTTCCCAAACCTTAGAGATTTTTCTCTTTTTTTTTTTGTGTTTTTTCAATTTTTATTTTTATTTTTTAACAATAAGTAATAGTTATGAGTACAAGCATCCTTCAGGTAAAAACCAATTTGCAAGCAGCTATCCAAACCCACACAGCCCAGGTCTCCCCCAATCCAGCTGGTGGGACTACATATACATCATGTTGATCAAATAAGTGCCCAGACTATGTTGCTGTATTCACCACTCACCCAATCGTAGCCCTTACATTCTACCACACCCCCTCTTCCACAGATTGTTCCCAGGCTTAGAAAAGGGGTACTGGGGGACGAGAAGCAAAACAGTCTACTTTCTCTGGAGAGTCATTTTGGACTCTGATCAGTTCTGGCTGTTTCCTCATGGGTGACAGTCTGTCAAGGAATAACTTTCAATCCCTACTAATGAAGCACAAGCAATTAGATATATGAGTATTTAAACAGTACTAATTATTATGGTAGATTATTGGTAATAGACACAGATGTTTGGATATATGCTAATCCATGAATTTATTTTTTCTGTAAAAGATGACAAGGTCTTACTGTGGCTTATAATTTCTCCCAACACTGAGGGATGTAAGCTTGTGGCATCAGCTGTGAATTATTCTCCAAGGAGAGAGCTAAGGCCAATTAGATTTGGGATATACAGACATGTGGCTGCCACTCCTGCACATATTTTTAGGCAGGTGATGTGTAGCTGTGCTGACGGAGGAGCTCTTGCTTGACTCAAGGAGACCATTTTTTTTGTTTATTGGTTAGTGGCCTTTGAAACACTCTCTGGGATTCCAGAGCCCAACTGTAACGCTGCAAGTGTGGTCTCATCATCTCTTCCATGCTTGCATCAGGTCTTGACACAGCAGGGCCTTACGGCCTCTCTTCTTGTAGGTATCCAGTTTACAGGCAAGAAGCCTTTACCTGGGGGGGGGCTTTGATCCCCTGGCCAACATCTCCTGGCGAATAATCCACTGCTGATATCAGAGCTCTCTTGTATTATTATATTTTGCTTAAATGCACAGCTGAAAAGACTTTTAGTATTATATTTGGCTCTGAATAGAGAATAATCCTTTCACATTTCCTATGTCTATTAGTCAGTTAAAGAAGGCAGTTATACTGGTTTTGTAAGAGATTACTCTATAACAGTCGGCTCTAAGTTATGGTTAGAGAATGACTTATTACCATCATTTTATTTCTTTGTTCTATGAAAAGGAGTAAGAAGTCTCTCATATTAAAACTTTTGCGCCCCTGAAGGTAAGGTTCATTAGTACTCATTATAAACAGTTGTTTACAAATAGGATCCATAGAGATGTTTGATGCCTGTAGCAGTCAAGCGTTTTTCCTTTTTTATGCTTAGATGGGCCAATTCTCTGCTGGCATTTTTTTGGTACATCCTGCACAATGCAAAGCTGTATCTTTCTTTCTCAGCCATTAAGTTGTGGTGTTTGTCCTGTGCGAACATAAAATCTTTCTCATAGTTAGTTTTTAAGATTTAAATTGAAAATTTGACAAAAAGTTTTAATATATAACGTATCCCCCCCTTTTTTATTTTACGGTTGTTATTTTTTGACCCATGAGTCCTCAAAAGGCAGTTGTAGTTACACGTACCATAGGCAGGAATCAAGGTGTAATTTTTTCATTAAATTTACCCAAGCTGTTTGGGTGACTGTATGTTGTTAATTTGGGAAGCAAACTAATTCCTTAGTTAAGTATCCTACAGGTAAAGAGAAGTTGCAAGATGAATAGTATAAACACAGGAAATTATAGAGACGTTAATATGTTAATCCCAAGGTTATTTTTATACAGATTTTTAGTTGAACAAGTGTGGACAACAATTTATATTTTCACTTAACTTAAATGTATTACAATTTGTATTAAAACCTTTAAACCAATGTTGTTTAACATAGATATTTTTACTTTTACTAGTCCTAAAATACCATGAAGTTTTAATAGAGTTTGGGCAAAATTGATACTTGTCAAACTCACATCAATAATATAATTAATCGATTATAGACCTGTGTCCCTCTCCCACCCCTCCCACCCCTCCGGTTTCACAATTTCAGAAGTTTTTGATGCAGTCTTTCTGTTGTGTTCTTTCCAATATGATCCCTACCCACAGGAAGTATTTACAACTGGGTTATTGGCATGCATCCACAGATGAGGGATATCATTCGTTGTTTGTTTTTCCTGGGACTGTGTTACTCCACTTAACATAATATCTTCTAGTTCCATCCATTTACCTGCAAAGTTCATGATGTTATCTTTCTTTACTGCTGCATAGAACTCCATTGTGTTACAGGTACCACATTTTCTCTATCCACTCATCAGTTGAGGGACATTTGGGTTGGTTCCAGCTTTTTGCTATTGTGAACAGAGCTGCAATAAATATAGCTGTGCATGTATTTTGCAGTAAGATGAGGTCTTTGGTGGGTATATACCCAGGAGTGCTATGGCTGGGGCGAGGGCAAGCCCATTTTGAGTTTTCCAAGGGTTCTCCACACTGCTTTCCATAGTGCGTGTACATTTACATTCCCACCAGCAATGGATGAGGTTCCCTTTCCCCACAACCTCTCCATCACTGGATATTTGTTTTTTCTTGATCCTAGTCAGTCTTATCAGAGTGAATGATATCTAAAGTGGTTTTAATTTGCATTTCCCTAATTATTGATGAGGTTGAACAATTTTTGAGATGTTTCTCAGCCATCTCTAATACCCTCCTCTGTGAAGTCTCTATCGTTCTTTGCTCCATCTTTTCGAATGATCATTTGTTTTCTTTCTTCTTTGTTTTTTGAGTAGTTTGTATACTCTGGAAATCAAGCTTTGTCAATGTTCTGCAGTGAAGGTTTCCTCCCACCTGTGGGTTTTCTTTTCACTTCCTTTATTGTTTGTTTGATGTACAGAAGCTTTTGAGTTTGATAAGGTCCCATTTGTCAATGTTCGATCTTATTCTTGTGCAGCTGCTGTCTGATTTAGGAAGTCTTTTCCTACACCTGGTCTTGTAGTCTGCTGCCAAGTTTTTTCTTCTATGCCTCCAGAGTTTTGGGTCTCACTTGAGGTCTTTATCCATCTGGAATGACTTTTGTACAGGGAGAGAGGTAGGGGTTTAATTTCCTTTTCTACAGGTGGTGATCCAGTTTTGCAACACCACTTGTTAAGATGCTGTCTTTCTCCACTGTGTCTTTTGGCCCCTTGTGGAATATGAGGTGATAAATTTATGTGCTCAGTTTGGATCTTCAGTTTTGTTCTATGGTCAAGGGTCTGTTTTTTGTATCAGTACGAAGCTGTTTTATGACTAATAGCCCTGTATATAGTTGAAGTCTGGTATAAGAATCCCCCGTATTGCTCTTTTACTCAGGGTTGGTTTTGCTATTGGGGTCTTTTGTTTTTCCCAAATGAAATTAAGGACTTTTTTTCCAAGCCTGTGAAGAAACTCTTGGGGATTTTAATTGGGGTTGTATTAAATCTAAAGAGTTTGGTAGATGGACATTTTACTATGTTTATTTTCCCAACCATGAGCATGAGAGGTCTTTCTATCTTCTGAGTCTTCTTCATTTCTTCAGGGAGCTAACATTTTTGTTGTAGAGGTCTTTGGTGTCTTTGGTTAGGTTGTTCCTAGGTTAATTTTATTGTTTTGAGGCTGTTGTGGATGGGAGGTCTCCTTGTATCCTTCTTCAGTTGCTTGTTGTTGATGGTAAAGAAAGGCGTACTGATTTTTCTAGATTTATTTGGTTCCTGCCACTTACTTAAGCTCTTAATCATTTCTAGGAGTTTTCTGGTGGAGTTTTAGCATCTGTTAAGTAAAAATCATATCTTCAGCAAAAAAGGATAGCTGACTTCTCTTTTCCAATTAGAACTCCTTTAATTCTTTTCCTTGCCTTATTGCCCTAGCAAGTGTTTCAAGCACTAATTGAAAAGGAGTGGTGACAGCGGGCAGCCTTGCCAAGTTCCTACCTTTAAGGAGAATGTTTCTGTCATTCCCCTCCCCATTTAGGATGATATTGGCTGTGGGTTTCTGTATATGGCTTTGATTAATGAGGAATGATCCTTCCAGTCCATTCCTTCTAGGACTTAAGCATGAGGGATGCTGGATTTTGTCAAAGGCTTTTTTCCGTCAATTGAGATGATTGTATGGTTTTTGTCTTTTAGTTCATTATATGTTTGATATTTATTGATTTTAGTAATTGAACCATCCTGCATTCTGGAATGAATCCAACGTGGTTCATGGTGGATGATCTTCTTGAGTGGATCGAATGCGCTTTGCAAGTATTTATTTAGAATTTTGGCATCTGTGTTCGTTAAGGAGGTGGATCTCGTTCTCCTTTTTGGTTGATCTTTGGCCTGGTTTTGGTAATAGAGTGATGCTGGCTTCATAGAAGGATCTGGGAGACTCCCTCCATTTGTATCCTTCTAAACAACTCGAGTAGTAATGTTTTAAGTCTTTTTGAAATATTTTATAGAATTCTGCTGTGAAACCATCTGGGCCTGGGCATTTTTTGGTTGGGAGGCTGCTTATTACATCTTCAATTTCTTCACATACTATTGGTCTGTTTAAGCTGTCGATCTCTTCTTGGTTGAGCTTTGGTGATTCCCAGGATTTCAGATATTCATCCATTTCTTCTAGGTTTTCAAACTTAGTAGAGTATAGGCTTTTGAAATATTCCCATATGATTGTCTGGATCTTTTCATTGTCTATTGTGAATTTCCCCTTTCATCACAGATTCTATTGATTTGGAGTTGTTCCTTCTTTCTTTTGGTTAACTGGGCTAGAGGTCTGTCTATCTTGTTTTTTCTCTCAAAGAACCAACTTTTGGATTCATTGCTTTTTTTGTATAGTTTTTTTTTTGTTTCCATTTCATTGAACTCTGCTCTGATTTTTGTTATTTCTTCCTGTCTGCTGCATTTAGGGTTCATTTGTTGTTGTCTCTCAAGTGTTTTTAGCTGCAGTGTAAGATCCTTCACTTGGGCTCTGTTTTTTTGATGTAGGCACTTAGGGCTATAAACTTCACTCTTAGAACTGCTTTTAAATTGTCCCATAGGTTTTGTTGTGTTGTATTATCATTGTAATTCAGTTCCAGGAATGTTTTTGTTTCTTTCTTTATTTCTTCCTTGACCCATTCATTATTCAGGAGAGTGTTGTTTAGTCTCCATGTGTTCTTGTACGTTGTAGGGATTATCCTGGTGTTGATATTGAGTTTTATTGCACCATGATCTGATAGAATGCATGGGATTATTTCAATCTTTTTGTATTTGTTGATTTTTTTCCTGTGTCCCAGAATATGGTCTATTTTGGAGAATGTTCCGTGCGTGCTGAGTAGAACGTGTATTCTCTGGTGTTTGGGTGAAATATTCGATAGATGTCTGTGAGGTCCATTTAGTGTATTGTATCATTCAGTTCAGATGTCTTTCTGTTTATCCTTTGTCCTGTTGATCTGTCTAAAGGACTTAGTGGGGTATCGAAGTCCTTTACTGTTAGTGTACTGGGGTTAATCTGTGCCTTGACATCCTGAAGAATTTGTCTTTATAAAGTTTGGTGCAGCAGAGTTTGGTGCATATATATTCATAATTGTGAGATCTTCATTGCCAATTTTTCCTTTAATAAAGATGTAATGGCTCTCTTTGTCTCTTTTGATTTCTTTTGCTTTGAAGTCTATTTTGTCTGATATTAAAATAGCAACACCTGCTTTCTTTTTTGTACCACTTGCTTGGAATATTTTCTTCCATCCCTTCACTTTAAGTTGGTGAGATGTATTTCTTTTAGACAGTGTATAGATGGATTTTGTTTCCTAATCCATTCTCCCAGTCTATGTCTTTTGATTGGTGAGTTTAGTCCATTAATATTTAAGGTTATAATTGAAAGATGGATGTTGCTTCCTTTCACCTTATTATCGATTTGGATTTTTAGTCTCTGATTCTACTCCTGCAGTTATGTTTTTATTAGTTTCTTTTCCTAGGTTCTTGGGGATAGTTGCTCCTCTCTTCTGTCCTTTGAATTGCTTCAAGTATTTTCTGAAGAGTTGGTTTTCCAGACATGTAGTCTATCATCTTGCTTATGTCATGGAAGATTTTTCTCTCTCCTTCAACTATAATCAATATTTTTGCTGGGTATAGTATTCTGGGTTGGCATCCATAGTCCTTTAACATAGGAAATGCTTTGCTCCATGTTCTTCTTGCTTTCATGGTTTGTGCCAAGAAGTCAGTTGTAATTCTAATGGGTTTCCCTTTGTATGTGACTTGTTTTTCTTTTGTAGCTTTCAGAATTTTGTCTTTGTTTTGGGCATCTAACATTTTAACTATGATATGGCAAAGGGGTTTTTCTTTTCTGATCTTATCTATTTGGGGTCCTATGTGCTTCTTGTATTTGTATGGGTTTCTCTATTTTTAGTTTGGGGAAATTTTCATCTATCATTCTGTTAAAGATCTGATCAATGTTATTTTCTTGAGATTCTTCTCCTTCTTCTATTCCTATGATGCAGAGGTTTGATCTTTTCATAGTGTCCCCTATTTCCTGGTTGTTCTGCTTTTTTGTATTTTTAAATTTTTCATAATCTTTATTTGAGCTTTTTAATTGCTCTGTGTTATCTTCCAAGTCTAATATTCTTTGTTCTGCTTCCTCCATTCTATTTCTGGGGCTTTTTCCTTTCTTTTCTTCTTGATTGGATGAGTGTTCTATTTCCTTTTTCCTTTCATCCTGTGATTTCTTTAGTATTTCCATTTCCTTTTGGAGCTTCTCAATCTCTTCTTGGTGCTCCTTACTTAGCTGGTTAGCTTCCTTTTTCAGTGTTTCTACTCCCTTCCTGAGTTTGTTTTTTTCTTCCCCAATTCTTTCTGGATTTTGTCAATCTCTTCCTTTAGTTCTTTCCGAAGTTTGTCTTTATATCCCTCTAGGTCCTTTTTGAGTTTTTCATTCTCTCTCTTTAGTTCTCTGACTTCTTTATTTTCTTTACTTTCTCTGTCTGGAGCGTGTTCTGGGCTCCTGTGCTTCAGGAGCACCCCGCACAAAGACACAGTGGTGCCAAACCCAACCCTCCAGGCACCAGCTGCAAAGGCGAAGGGCCAGATATTTTTCTCATAGGAGTAAGTTGTCACATAGATAACATGCTGAGAACTGCAGTGGTAGCCCAGTCTCTGGATGCTCACGTAAGACCCTGAAAGATTGTTAGACTGTCCAGTTTGTCTCCTGAGCTTGATATTTCAATGGTCTTACAAAATTTAGTAATCTGACTTGATTCAGTTTCCAACCCCTGAATTTTCCTCCTTCTTGCTTATCTTGTCCAAAGAACACTCCTTTCTGTTATACAGCATTGAGTCCAGATTAATCTCTATGGAGCATGTGCCTAGTTTCTAAACTGAATCTGTGTTTTCCAAATTTGAAAAATCTATTCTGCACCCAAACAAAATGATGCTTAGTTAATTTTAACCTCATTTATGATTTCTTGGCTTACAGAGTGGTAGGAACTATTAGGACATGGGACTAAGCTTATGCCATATTAGATCATTACCCCCACATCAATGTCAATTCCATTGGCACTAGCAAGCCATCTTGATTTTATTTGTATACTACATGACAAAACAATTTAAATTTTCTTCATTAAAGAACTTTTTCAGGCCCAGCCTGGTGACACATACCGTTAGTCCTAACACTCAGTAAGCAGAGGAAGTTGGATCTTTGTGAGATGGAGGCCAGCCTGGTCTACATAGTGCATTGCAGTCCATCTGGGGCTATAAGGAAACCCATCTCAAACAATTCCCCTCCATTTTTTTCTGAGCCAGCTTCCCACAAGGGAATCTCCAGTTGTCCTGGGTGAGCTGGAGACCCAAGTAGGCTGCTTGGGTTCCTTTGTCATCACCCCAAAGCCCCACAGTCACTTTCCTGGGACCACCACATTCTGTGGTCCCTTTCCTTCTCTTTGGGTTTTGCCAGACCCCAGTCCATTCTCACCTGGGACTCCTCTAACTACCAGGAGACCCTACCCTAGCCCCTCCCTCCCTTCAGGATTCACCAAAGCTCTGCCAGCTACTGAAATAGGACCTCTATTTATTCAATCCACTCTTGAGACACAGGATCAGTCACACTGACAAAGGAAACCTGTTCTTTGTTCCTTGATCTAGCCACTCTGGGTATCAGACTGTAGCTGTCAAGCAGAAGACCAAGGATAGAGGCTATAGACAAAGTACCAGGCAAACAGAGGATGTTGCTATCCCAACCTTCCTATGAACTAGCCCGTCCTGAATATTAGCAACAACTCTGCTGAAATAAGGAGACTTGAACAAAAATGAGAAACTCAACCAAAAAACTAACTCCAGATGATCAAATCCCAATTCAGACCCCCCCTCCCAAATAACATGTCTGCTCACAAAAATAAAAACAGAAAATAAAAATCCCCAAACAATTAATGAAGATGACCTGGAAGAATTTTCCATAAAACAATTCAAAAGAATGATTTTAATTATGGCAAAATAACTCAAGACAACAAAGACAAAGAGAATGAAATAAGGAAGTCAATCCAGTAATGCAAACAGTGTGTGAAGTATAGAAGAAATAATGCTAGAAACGAAAAAGCTCAGTACGTCAAATAAAAACCTCAGTGAAAAACCGCACTAACAAAATTTTAGTTAATCGCAGATCCAGTCAAGTTGACACCCAGACTTAGCCCACAGACAACATCATGGTAAGTGGAGGAGAAACTCAAAGCATTTCCACTAAAATGAGCGAAAAGACAAGGCTGTTCACTCTCTTCATTCCTGTTCAATACAGTACTTGAAGTTTTAGCTAGAGCAATAAGATAAATGAATGAGGCAAAAGGGTGAAAATTGGAAAGGAAGAAGTTAAAGTATCTTTATTTGAGGATGATGTGATTCTATACACTAAGGACTCCATCAGAAAACTCCTCCAGGTGATAAAAACATTAAAAAATTAGCACACGAAGTCAGTAGCCTGCCTATATAGTAACACCAAGCTTACTGAGAAAAAGGGAAACAAATTCATTCATGTATCTTGGAATAAATCTAACCAGAGAAGTAAAAGATTTTTTTGTAAGAAAAAAATTTAAGGCACTGACAAAAGAAACTGAAGAAGCTATCAGAAGACGGAGAGACTTCCTACTCATGGATAGGTAGGAAGAATATTGGGGAAATGCCTATCTTAATAAAAGCAGTCTATAGACTCAATGCAATCCCCATTAAAATTATAACACAATTTTTCAGAGAAATTGGGAAAATAATTGCAAATTTCATATGGAAACACAAAAAAATCCAGAATAGCGAAAAGTTAAACTTTAAGACCAATAATTGACAAGTGGGGCCTTAAGACTAAATTTATTTAAAACTAAATAGGTTCTGAACATCAAAAAACACTAGCATTCAAGTGCAGAAGCATCTTATGGAATGGAAAAAAAAAACTTTACCAGCTATATAGCTCACAGGGAGTATCTAGAATATACAAAGAACAACAACAACAACAACAAAAAAAAACCCAAAAAAACTAAACATCGAAAACCAAACAACCTAATTACAAATTCTGGCTATTGCCATTTCTCTTGGTTGCCCTCCAGAACTTGGTGGTGAGACCTTATTGCTGAAAATACCACATATGTGATTTGTAGAACAAGCATGGAGAAACTAAGCTATTACTGATTGCAAACCTTCATTTGTACTGCCTACCTTTTATAGTGCTAGAACATGCTATGCATGCTTCCAGAAAAGTAGTTATCAACCTTACCCAGCTATAAACTTTGTGAGCTATAATAGTGACTGCCTTGGCAAGATATGCCCATTGATGCAACAGTGGCATGAATGTTATTGGAGTAACCAATCACTCTCTGATTGGAGTTAAGGCCCGTTAACAAGAATGAGCCTTGTTATCAGGGCCAAGAACCTGTGGCTACACAGGTCACTGGCCACAGAGGAGAACCTATTACTATTATTCTGTTAAATGGACACAGTATCAAACCAACTCCTAACAGCATTGCTATACCCATACATCAGTGCATCTCTCAACTTTTGCCAGAGAAGCTTCTTGCTTCAGGTAGCAATTAACACAGAGACCCACAACTGGTCAAGATGCAGAGAGTAATGAATAAGAATGCTCACCTTAAATGGGGCACCTATATCACACTCTCCTTTCAAGGCAGGGACCATTCTGGAAGAGTAAGTGGGAAGATTGTAAGAGCCAGAGGTAGTAGATGAATACAGGCAAACAGTGTTTGGAGGACATGACAGGGAATTTGCACATAGAAACCTACTGTGACAGCATGCATAAGACCTGTGCAATCCCAAGTCAGACAAAAATCCAGCCTGGATGAGGAAGGTGGTCAAGAAGACCCAGGTCTAGCTGGGGAACTATTGGCAAATGACAGAAGCGAAGATATTCTGAAGGGAGACAATTGTGCCCCACTCTTTGGCTATGAGACTATTGAGATAATAGACCCTAAGGATTTAGAATGTCCCTTGGGGTCTCATGCTAGGGAAGGGAAAGTCTGGGTCAGACAGAGTTGTCTACTGGAAAGAGATTTCACACAGTTCTGATGAAGTTGTCAGGCCACCTTGCAGGAGACTGGAGTCAAGTTAATGATGAGTCAGTGAGGGTGGGCCTGCACTTTGACCAGGGCTACTTATTTAGGTGTACCTCTTGCCCCTCATTTAAGACTAAAGCTCGGGGCTGGAGGGATGGCCTAGCGGTTAAGAGCGCCGACCGCTCTTGCAGAGGACCCGGGTTCGATCCCCAGCACCCACATGGCGGCTGAGAACCGTCTGTGACTCCAGTTCCAGGAGAACTCCAGTTCCAGGGGAATCCGAGACCCTCTTCTGACCTCCGCGGCATCGCACGACACGGGTGCGCAGACCTGCATGCAGACAATACATTCATACACATAAAAATAAATAA
>VZQC01007535.1:83149-115229 GCA_009823505.1 Rhizomys pruinosus
CAGAAACACATCATTGTGGCCTGTGAGGGGAAGCCCTTTGTGCCGGTTCACTTTGATGCCTCTGTGTAGGCCTCCACCTAAGCCAGACCAGTGAGATGCCCCTGCCCCCTGCCTCATCCTTCCAACACCTGCCTCTCCTCTTCTTTCCTTTCCCTGAAAGAAAGGACTCCTCTTAGGGCTTCTAAGCAACAGGAACATGCATTCCTCCATGGAACCTTGCTCCTGCATGCCTCTGGGCCCAAGGGGTGAGTTGTGATGGGGGTCCTTCCCTGTGTTTTTCAATAAAACAATTACACCCACCTGATTTCTCAAACAACCCATCCAGGCACTGTGTCTTTGCTTGCTTTCCAACCAGGGAGTAAGATTAACAAACCTAATTATTTCTGGTGAATAGCAAATGGAATGAATCATCACATGCCTTCCCTTCTGACTCTGGGGTTGCGGTCATCTGACAAAATCCCTTTTCTTAGAGATTCCTGGAGGCCAAGGTGTTAGGTGTGGGCTGTTTCTACAGTCTTCATCACACGGTCTAGTAGGTGAAATGACAGAGGGTAAAGATCAGCACCATTATTTTCTGGTGCATAGAAGAAGGGAGGAAACCATCCTTCCCAGAGACCTGAGGGGAGGGAGGAGGAATCTAGAGATGATGATGCTAAATTTCCATTTTTCTTTTTGTTGAGTGACTAAGACAGACAAATGGTCCCATTATTTAAATGTAAGAACTTTAAATTTTATTTATTTGTTTGTTTGTTTGTTTATATGAGAGAGAGAGAGAGAGAGAGAGAGAGAGAGAGAGAGAGAGAGAGAGAGAGAAAGAGCATGTCACAGCATGTGTGTGGACAACTTTCAGGACTCGGTTCTCTCACCATGTGGGTCCTGAGTTGTCAGTCTTGGTGGCAAGTTCCCTTACCAATTGAGCCATTCCACTGGCCCCTTGAAATGTAAGAACCTTAACTGCAGCAGCTGGAAGGGGCTTTGGAAGTGGTGAGACTGAAGGATAACAAGTGCCTTCTAGCTTGTCCACCAACACTAGTTGGACATGGATGTCTAAAAATATTTTTTTTAAACAAACATCCGTGGTTCGACCCCAGCCTCTGCTCCCGCATGGCAGTCCTGACCTGATGAAACCCCTACCTTTTGAAGGACGTTCCCATGGCCCATGCCAGTAGCACAGCTGGAAACAGAACCAGGTCTCCTGACCTCCCTGTCATTGTTTCTACTCTCATGAAGTCTAACTGGCGAAGAGGATCCCCCAGCCTCCTCCTCTCTGATGTGTAGTGGAGTGGTGGTTCTCGCTTGCCTGCTTATGCTCGTCGATTTCCAGGCCACTTGGTCTGTAAGTCACCCCTCTCAGTTCATGGCAATCCTCTTAGAGACAGTAGGCATCTGTCACATCTTAGTCATTACATTTGATCTTCTATGCATGGCCTCACCTGGTTTTAGACTGGCATGGAGCTAGACAAAAGCCCTGCCTCCAACCAGTGTGAGCAGCTCTGTCTTTATCTTCATGAATTAGGCTTACAGGCAGGGGATGGACTGTGGTTTCTTTAATTAGATGACTCCTTAGCTGCAAGGGGTCCTGTATGAGGAATTGAACCCAGGTCTTTTGGAAGAGCAGCAAGTGCTCTTAACCACGGAGCCATATCTCCAGCCCCATGAATATATTCTTAAAGTATGATTTCATCTAAGCAAAGTTAAAGGGAACATCCATGGGAGGAATATTAAGCAAGGCTCCAATATTTTATATTGTATTCATTTTAGAATAAAAAATAAAATTTTTATGGCAGCTGGCCATGTTGTTGACAAATGACTTTAGTTAGAGGCAGGTAGAACTTTGAGAAACTGAGGCCAACCTGAGCTGCGTAGGAAGTTCCAGGCCAACTGGAGCTACAAGGAGACTGTCTTTAAAAAAATGCAAAGCAGCCGGGCCTGGTGGTGCACGCCTTTAATCCTAGCACTTGGGAGGCAGAGGCAGGCAGATCTTTGTGAGTTCAAGGCCAGCCTGGTCTTCATAGTGAATTTCAGGACAGCCTAGAGCTCCAGGGAGACCCTGTCTCGAAAAGACCAGAAAAAAAAAAATGCAAAGCCTTAGTTTTCAAGTGTTTCTAGTGCTTTGTATTTATTGTATTAATATTTTTAAAGTAATCAATCTCATTAAGATGGAGTGCGCAAGAAGGCAAGATAAAGACTTTCTCTTTCTCTTCCCATAAAAACCATACTGTGCCACGCAGTAAAAATGAACCGCAAAGCCAGGTGTGGTGGTGCACGCCTTTAATCCCAGCACTTGGGAAGCAGAGGCAGCCAGATCTCTGTGAGTTCAAGGCCAGCCTGGTCTACATAGAGAGTTCCAGGACAGCTGGGGCTATAGGGAGACCCTGTCTCAAAAAATTAAAAAAAAAAAAAAAAGAGCCATAGGCTGGGTGCCTACAAGCCTGCCTGCCTGCCTGCCTGCCTCTGGATCTGAGCTTCCAAGTCCTGGTCGCCCATTATAATCACAATGGATCATTGTTTAAAAAATAGACCCAGTAATGACCACGTTGCACTTCAGAAATCCCTTCAATTGTTCTTGCTAAAACTCAGTCCTTTTCTGTGTTTGTTGCTTTTCTGAAAGTTTGCAGGTGAAGCTAACACAAAGGCAGATTGAGAGGAGCTTGGGTACTTGCTGAACTCTGTTCTATGCTCTGTCTACTTTGCAGTCACCTTCCTCTTCTGTAGAACATATTCAACGCATAGCTGTCTGTAGGAAGGAAACAAACCTAGGATGAGTTCCATCTCCAATTATTCCAGATTTTAGAGTTAACATTTTCTAGAGTTTGGGCATAAGAGATTGTTCAAAAATTAGTCCCAGAGACCGGGGTGCTGGGCTTAGTCACTAGCGCTGGAGATGGGCTTAGTCACTAGTGCTGGAGATGGGCTTAGTCACTAGTGCTGGAGATGGGCTTAGTCGCTAGTACTGGAGATGGGCTTAGTCACTAGTGTTATCATGAGTGGGAGGACCCAAATTTGATCCCCAGAACCCAGTAAAGAAGCTGAGCACAGAGGTGTGTGCTTGTGCCTAGGTCTGGGGAGGCCCAGAGAGGTGGATACTTGGGTCTCCATGAACAGCCAGCCTGACTTACTTGGTGAGCTCCAGGCCAGTGAGAAATCCTGTCTAAAAGTGGTCAGACTGAAGAACCCAGGTTGAGCTCTGGTCTCCACATGCACATGAGTAGGACCCATGTTGCACCCCTCACAAAGCATGTTAGTCCTGCTGACACTCCTCTTTGTTACATCTCCTGAATGATGAATATTGTTGGGGGGAGAGTTGGTGGTGGACACTGGATATTGTTGTCAAAACATCAATGTCCTCTATGACGTGGTCAGCAAGATGGCTCAGCAGGTGAAGGTGCTTACTGCCAAGTCTGATGCCTTGAGCTCAGTTCCTGGCTCTCCTGAAAGTTGTCCTCTGACCTCATGTGCACCACGGTATGCATGTCTCCCCACCCCAACCTAGTACACCTGAAAGAAAACGTTAAAAGTCTCTATACGCTTTTCACAACAGAATGCTTTGGCTGGATAGGAGCACTGGCTATGTAGACAAGGAGAGCTGAGTTTGAATCCTCAGCATCCACACTGAAGCTGGGAAAGTCCGCAGCACTGTAAAGCACAGCACTGAGGGCCGAGTAAGGCAGCTCTCAGGAGTTCGCTGGCCATCCAGCTGTCCTAACTGATCTTGTGAGCTACAGGTTCAGTCTCAAAAATGAAAGTGGATACAGATTTATTCACCCAGTGTCCTCTTCTGGCCTCTGCATGCACATACAAGCTCACGCGTGTACACATATACCACACCCACCTCACCACACCCACACCCACACCCAGCCATCCACCTCCACCACACACAGATTATATTTGTATTTTAATACTACCTCTTGTAGTATTACAGAAAAAAATAAGTATAGCATAGACTATAATTTGTTTCACTACATCTTTTTGAATTTAAGACAAATTTTTTGATTTAAGAATTTCATGGAATGAATTTTATTCAGACCCTCCCCCATCTCCACCCTCACCTACCCCTGTCCTCAACTTCATGTCTTCTTTCTTTCTTTTCTTTTACTTTTTTTTTTTTTTTTTTTTTTTTTTTAGGCAGGGTTCCCTTTTAGCCCCAGCTGGCCTGGAAACTCTCTTGTAGCCAGGTCTGACCTTGAACTTCATACTAGACATCCACCTGCTTCTTCCTCCCGAGTGTTGGGATAAAAAGCATGGTGCACTTCATGCCCAGCACTAAAGAATGGTTCTTAGCTGCCTTTATGGGATGCTGGGAAATTGAACCTGGTGTCCTCTGCAAGAGGACAGTTGCTCGCTTAACTGCTGAAGCCATCTCCCAGTCCCCTAGATTACCTTTTATAAGAAATGCTTGATGGCAAATAAATCCATTCTGACTTACAAACAACATGTCCACTGAAACCACTTTTTCTTCTTTCTTTTTCTTGCTTTTTTGCTTTCTTTCGTTGCCTTTTTTTTTGTTTTTTTGAGATGAGACCTCACTACAAGCTACTACAGGCTGGTCTTGAACTTGAGATCCCCTGATCTCAGGCTCCTGAATATGGGATCTATAGCCATGTGTCACCACATCTGACTGTGAAGACTCCTTCATTTCATTTTCCTTTTTTCCTTTCATATGAGCACAGATCCTCTCTCCACTCCACTTACAGATATCAAATGAACCTTCAAGGGACTGGAGAGATGGCCTACTGGTTAAGAGCACATGACTGTTTCTGCAGAGGACCCGGTTCGATCCCAGCACCCACATGGCGGCTGAGAACCATCTGTAACTCCAGTTCAGGGGTCCAACACCTTTCTGGCCTCTGGGCTTGCTATACATGGGTGCACAAACCTGACATGCAGACAGTATTCATACACATAAGACGATAAATAAAATTTAGCTCCCTCTTTTCTTTTTACTATTTTCTCTCTTTCTCTCCTCCCTCTCCTCTCCTCTCCTCTCCTCCCCTCCCCTCCCCTCCCCTCCCCTCCCCTCCCCTCCCCTCTCCTCTCCTCTCCTCTTTTCTTTTCTTTTCTTTCTTTGAGATGGGGTCTCCCTGTAGTCCTAGCTGGCCTGGAATTCATTATGCACACTAGGTTGGCCTTGAACTCCTAGAGATCTGCCTGCCTCTGCCTCCCGAGTGCTGGGATTAAAGGTGTGTGCCACCACCCTGCTGGGACTTAACCTTACAAGATTTAAGAAACCAAGTTTCCTCAACTGAAAGGAACAGGTGCCTCTTGAGCTGCAGAGCCTGCCCTTCTTAGAGAAGCCTAAGGCCAGGATTTCACAGGTCCGTGCCCACCAGCTGGTCTTGCCACCCTGTGAACTAGTGATCAAAGTTGTAGCTTACTACGTCGGCAACATTCAGGACACTTCTGACCTGGATGCCATAGCTGAAGATGTTTTTCAGCATTCACAGTCTAGAACAGATGACAAAGTCATTCAGTTTAAGAGAGCAATTGGATATTACTCAGCGACTAGTAAGCCTGTGCCATTTCATCCACCACATTACTTAGCCAGACAAAATCCATTCCGAATGCCTGGGATGGTGCCACCATATGTTCCCCCTCAGATGCTCAACATTCCACAGACTTCTCTCCAAGCAAAGCCTGTGGTCCCACGGGTGCCCAGCCCAGGGGGCACCCTGAGCCAGGGTCCATACCCATACAGCCTCCCTGAACCAGCCCTCAACCTGGAAACCAGTGGGAAGAATCTGGCAGAGCAGAACAGCTACAGCAACATTACTCTTGACGGGAAGCACACACCTCTGTACAGGTGCTCTTCCCCATCAACCCAGCCCAGAGCGGCAGCCCCAGTCATGCAGATTCTGCCTACTTCCCTGGCTCTTCTACCTCGTCATCATCAGACAGTGATGAGGGCAGTGGAGGAACAGCCAACCGCATCAGCAGGAACAAGATTGCCTGGGAGAAGACGGGAAGTCATACAGAGACACAGACGCAGGGAGACCCAGGAGATCAAGTAAAGGCAGAAGGATCATCCACTGCCTCTTCAGGAAGCCAGCTAGCCAAAGGCAAAGGGAGCCATATGGGCACTGTCCAGCCAATCCCGTGCCTCCTGTCAATGCCCACCAGGAACCACATGGACATCACCACACCTCCCCTGCCCCACCTCGCACCTGAGGTGCTGAGAGTGGCTGAACAGAGGCACAAGAGGGGGGTGATGTACTCCTACATCTTCCACGTCCTGACGAAGGGTGAAATCAAAATTGCTGTTTCTATTGAAGGTGAAGCCAACAAAGACCTGCCTCGGGCCGCCATGCTCTGTAGGCCAGTTCCTCAGTATGTTTTCGGAGTCCTGTTTAGTTTGGCACAAAGCAGAAAGAAAACTGAGATACTTGCTTTTAGAAAGAACAGACTTCCACCAGAATTCTCGCCAGTGATCATTAAGGAATGGGCAGCTTACGAGGGGAAGTCTCTTCAGACCCCAGAACTGGCTGAAGCCCTAGCCTTCCGGGAGTTGACATGCCCCAACCTGAAGAGGCTTTGGCTGGGCAAGGCGGTAGAAGACAAGAACCGCCGGATGAGGGCTTTCCTGGCCTGCATGAGGTCCGATACCCCAGCCATGCTCAATCCCGCCAATGTGCCCACTCACCTCACGGTGCTCTGCTGCGTCTTACGGTATATGGTGCAGTGGCCTGGAGCTCGCATTCTAGGGCTTCAGGAACTGGATGCCTTCCTAGCTCAGGCGTTGTCCCCCAAACTCTATGACCATCTGCAGGAGCTCAAGACTGAAAACCTAGACCCTCGAGGAATTCAGCTGTCAGCCCTCTTCACGAGTGGAGTAGACAGGGCACTGTTTGCCAAAGATGCGTGTGGGCAGCCCATCCCCTGGGAACACTGTTGTCCTTTAATGTATTTTGATGGGAAGCTCTTCCAATCCAAACTCCTCGAAGCCAGCTGGGAAAAGATCCCACTCATCGACCTCTGTGATCGTCAGGCTGAGCAGGCTGCCAAGGTGGAAAAGATGCGGCAGAGCATCCTGGAGGGGCTCAGCTTCTCCGGGCAGAGCCACCCGCTCCCTTTCCTGCCACCTCCTGCTCTGGCCTCTACCTTGCTTCCCTGTACCCTCGGCACTTCGGGCCTGTCCCACCCTCACAGGGCAGAGGCAGGGGCTTTGCAGGAGTCCAACCTATACCTTCTCAGGGAGGGAAACTAGAAATAGCTGGCACCGTGGTTGGCCACTGGGCTGGGAGTAGGCGAGGCTGTGGGGGCTGGGGAATGGGAAGAGGGCGTCCAAGGGGAGATATTTCCACTACAGTGATTAGAACCTTTGGAAGAGGTGGAAGGTACTATGGCGGAGGCTACAAAAGCCAGGGAGTGATTCGGGGTAGACCTCCTTACGCTGCTTCAACAGAAGTGGCCAAGGAACTGAAGTCGGTCTGGGGAGTCCAAGTCCTCTGCTGTGTCCTCGGATGGGTCCCTGGCTGAAAATGGAGTGATGGATGAGGAGAAACCTGTCCCCCAGATGAATGGGAGTGCAGGCGACACCGGACCCCGGCCACTCTGAAAGTGCCTTGAACAATGACTGTAAAACGTGCAATACAAATCCTCATTTAAATGCACTAAGTACAGACAGTGCCTGCCACGGGGAGGCTGCTCTGGAGGCAGCTGTCTTAAATAAAGAAGAGTAAACTTATTTTTTATAGAGGGCGAAGGATGCTGGAAGGGTAAGGATTTAGGAATATCTGGAGAGAAAGAGAGCCTGCAGTTATATACATTTTGTCCTTTCCGTAGGAGAAAAATGAGAACTTTGGAAATTTATATCCCACTTTGATATCAGAGATCTAAACAACACATTTTTAGTTTTAACCAGTTGTAGTCAAAATGCTACAATAAAACGAAAAAGAGAAAAAAAATGAAGAGGATTTGACTCCCGCACTTAAAATGAAGTACACAAAGTTATGGTTATGACAAAAGCCTAGAGTTGTGTTTCTTGAACTATAAAGAAAACAAATTTTGGCAGTTTTTAAGTATATGTAGCTTAAAATATGATTTTTATCATTTGGTATCATATGTATACTATTATATTTGACTTCGCATTAATGTTTCACAATGACGCTTTGTTTAAGGCTTTGAATTTTATGATTATGAAAGAAATAAGGCACAACCACAGTTTTTCTTTCTTAAATTTCATCACTGCTGATGTGGTTCTTTGTGTTAAAAAGTGCAACTATCAAAACTAAAATAAATTAGAGTAATATTGCCATTCTGATGATTTTAAATATACAGTACATTATACATACTTTACAAGCAAGTTCAATGGAGATAAAGTTGAAATCATAGAAGATGCAAATTACCTTTCAAAATCAACACAATGTGTTCTGAAACTTAGTGACTAATACCATGCATATATGATCAATGAGCTATGTGGTTTTGAATCGAATGTAGACCATTAGTACTACTACTTGAGATAACTTCTGCAAGGTTCATAATTTTTTTATTTTTATTTTTAAACTTTTTTAAAAATTTTATGTATTTTTTTATGTGTATGAATGTACTGTCTGCATGTAGGTTTGTGCACCCTTGTTGTGCAATGCCGCAGAAGTCAGAAGAGGGTCTCGGATTCCTCTGGAACTGGAGTTCTCCTGGAATTGGAGTTACAGATGGTTCTTAGCCGCCATGTGGGTGCTGGGGATGAACCCAGGTCCTCTGCAAGATCAGTCGGTGCTCTTAACCACTAGGCTATCTCTCCAGCCCCGGTTCATAATTTTTAAAGTGTGTAGTTAATATTATGCATGTTATTGTCCTTTCTTCCATTCTAACCAGTATGTGCCCATTTGCAAGAACAAAATGCTAATAATCAGTACTAGTCCTATAAAAGACGTTAACTGTTTAGTCATGACTGATGTTGCTCTAACCTTAAAATTTTGTGATTATTGACCTCTGTTGCCTTTATTCTAAATCCCCCAAATTATCTAGCTGTCTGGAATACTGACATTACCCTAGTGTACTCACTGCTGTGTGCATTTATTGTTCTTTGTTGTTGTTTTATGCCTTCATATTAGCAAAATATGAAATTCTGTGAAGAAAAAAAACCCTTAGATCTTTTAAAAAACCCACCCCCTTCTGTAGCAGGAAATAAATTGCTTGTTCTTGAGAATTTTCTCATCAAGAATTCAGTAGAAACAGGTATACTTTTATCATTTTGATGTTTTTGTTAATGTTTCCAATGTACTTTGAATCAGAATCACTTATCTTTCATATACTCTGATGCTCTTCATCACATTAGTGATCAGAAATGAGGGGTCACTCCCCAGCCCCTGCCCACAAGAGCTAAGTGGGATCTTACTGTAAGTTGAAGGGAGTTCTGCCCTAACTCATGGATTATGAAAAATGAACTGCTGTTGGGTCTATTGATTATGGTGTGGTGTATCCAGAGGCTATTGAATGCAACTTACAATGCTTAATAAAAATATTTATTCTTTTAGTATAAAACAAACAAATAAATAAATAAATAAATAAATAAAATTAAAAAAATATAGCTTCAAGACAGCTTAGAGAAGAATAATACTGAAATCTACCCTGCCTTAGAAGGACCCAGTTCTATGGGTTTCCGTTCCCTACATCCCTAGTTCCTCTTGTCCTGGCCTGCTAATTACTTTCCAATGGAAAGACCCTGGAGCTTTCATCACTCCTGTAATCTAGACTATTAGAGCGAAAAGCTGCTTATAGCATTCTTGGTTTCTAAAACATGGCCTGAATGTGTGGCCTAGCAAATGGTGGGTCCAGTTAACATATCTATCAAAGCAGTAGTATGAGTTGCAAAGAAACATTCTCTACCACAGGCAATTTTCTAACTTTGAAATGTTTCAAAGGATAACTTTTCCAGTCAACATTATTTGGAGCAATTATTCATGAAACATATCTTTTTTTTATTGTTGATGGTGGTGGTTTTGTTTCTGTTTTTTGAGACAGAGTCTCCCTGTAGCCCCAGCTGTCCTGGAACTCACTCTGTAGACCAGGCTGGCCTTGAACTCACAGAGATACACCTGCCTCTGACTCCCAAGTGCTAGGATTAAAGGTGTGCACCACCACGATGGGCCTCATAAAACATTTCTAACTTACATTTGGTAACTCAATACCCAACTCCAGAAGTTGACAAAGAATTGAAGCTGCCTTCGTCCAAGTGACCCAGGACCTAAACTCTTGGTCCTGGCTAATACTTAGCATAGTTCCTAAATTTGAGTTCTGGTCCTAAACCCTAGTGCTTCCCTGTACCTTGAGTGCTTATGTGGAACTAGGAAGAGCTTAGAATTCCAGTGCTCTTCTTCCTTCACCTAGGGTTTCCTGCCCTTCCAACAGACATGACTCTGCAGCAGATGAAAACTCCTACTTCTGTTTTTTATTTTAAATTTTATCTTAATACAAATCACAGAGATAAATAGGACAAATGGTGGCCCCTCAGTCACCCATGTCAGAATCTATGTCCAAAAGCACTGTCACAGCTTCGAGTTGAACACCACCTCCATAGAAGCTACCCAGTGTTTTCAAGGGAACCATACACCATAATGTGCAGAGTTTGAAGGCATGGAGGGCTTCCTTGCCCCCAAGTCTTAATGACACAGGCCTTGGAGAGGCCTCAAACCTAGCCTAACCACCGAATACCAAAATGATTCTCTTTCGAGAACTGGCAGGCAATTATTTTAAAGGGGATAAAAACATTGCCAAGCAGGGTAGCACATGCCTGTCATCACCCGAGAGGTTGAGGCAGGATGATTGCAAGTTTGAGGCTGGCCTGGGCTGCATAGTAAGTCTGTTTTTAAGAAGCTAATGCTCTTGCTGAACAGGGTGGAGTGCTATAATCTCAGCACTTGGGAAATGGAGGCAAGGGGACCAAGAGTTCAAGGCCACTAGGGGAGAATGTGCTGCTGCCAGTTTGCTGACATTTCCCACAACTAATTTATGAACATTGATGCTTGTATCCACAGACTAGCTGCTCACAGCCTGCATGAGACAGGCTTGTTTTCCAGAGGGTGATGGTTAATTCAAAGACTCACAACTGATCAAAGGAGCTGAAAAGGAGTGACTGTTCAGTGCTGGACCCTAATGGGACATCCCTGTCACTTCCCCCGGTGTCTAGGGAGCGTCATGGAGAACAGGAGGGCAGGTGGAGGGGCTGTGAAGCCATCTTCTGAGGATGGCATGGCCACTGCAGCCACGGACACACAGCAGCCGTGGCTACTGCCACAAGACCCAACCACAAAACCAAACCAAAGAGCTGAACATGGGGCCAAAGGGGAGAGGGACAAACTGGCAAGAAGAATGGAGTTATTCAGAGTAGGAGAAAGAGATCAGAGACGATATGGGATGAGGGGCATATGTATGTCATTGTAAAGATGTTTTTAAATTTTAGAGAAAGAGTTCAAGGCAAGTCTTGACTAGTTAGTGATATTGAGTGCAACCTAACCAAGTGAGACCCTGTCTCAAAAATCAAACAAGGGCCAGGTGTAGCACATGCCTTTAATCCCAGCACTCAGGAGGCAGAGACAGGCAGATCTCTGTGAGTTCAAGGCCAGCCTAGTCTACACAGTCAATTGCAGGACAGCTGGGGCTACAGGGAGACCCTGTCTCAAAAGACCAAAACAACAACAACAA
Source organism: Rhizomys pruinosus (assembly GCA_009823505.1). NCBI lineage: Eukaryota > Metazoa > Chordata > Mammalia > Rodentia > Spalacidae > Rhizomys > Rhizomys pruinosus. The sequence continues at coordinate 94,790 of VZQC01007535.1, forward strand.
CAACAACAACAACATTAACATCAACAACAACATAAAGAAAAAACCAAGAGTAACAAAATCCACACTCATTAGAATGAAGAAGAAAGTAATTTTATTTCTGTGAGCCCAGTGCAATAAAGCTGAACAAAAAAACTCCAAGATAAATTATCTGGCTGTTTGGATCCTTCTTATTCTTTTTGCCTATATTCCCTCCTTCAACACAGACTTCAGAGCAAAAGATAATCTATTTTGTCATTTCTATTTGTGGTGCTGATTGAACCCAGGACCCAACTAACCAAGTGCTCAGTAACTGAGCATCATCAAAGGCCCAAAGTCCTGTTTCTTTTTGCCCCAACTCTGTTCAAATAGCACAAGGACTACTTCCAGCATCTTTCTTCCTTCTTCTGTCGGAACAGAGGAACAGAAGACAAGGTGAGATAAACTGTAAGAGAAGCTGTGTCTAATGAAAGAAGAACCCAAGACTTACACAGTCTTATCTAAATGAACAGGAACCAAGTTGTAGGGAGGGTCACTCTTCTGAGGTGGGGCGCAGGCCACAATGAAGAATTTGTATTGGGTGGAGTCCTTGTACTGGCAGCTAGGATACCTTCCTGAAGTGAGTCTGCAGTCAGTCATGTTGACAGGCTTGGCACTCTGGTGGCAGTTGTTCTGACCATTCTTGCAGATGATATCAGGCAAGGAACAAATAGCAGCCACATTCTGGAAGGATTCGTGCAGAAAAGTGTTCTCAGGCTTACAGTGCCGGGTGTAATTGTTGACACCGTTCATGGCTCTGTTGCACTGCTGAGGACTTGTCCGTATGTGCTGAATTTCAAACCAGTGAGCTTTAGTGAGACCCTTAGGTGGAGCACAAAGTACACACACTGGCACCCACAGCCCCAGCAGCAGGGGGAGAAGAAGGCACCTCAGAAGATAGACCATCGTTTTTTCTGGGTAGGAAGAAGGAGGAAGATTATGGTAATAGTAGAAGCAATCAGCAAACTTATTTATCATGTTTTTTTTTTTTTTTTTTTTACCTTTTAAGATTTCATAGCTCTTAAAAAAGACAAAAAGGAAACAGGAATCTTCAGGAATCTTCTCACTGAGTCTCAGGATTCTATGAAAACTTGGAAGCCCAGTAAATGACAGGAAGTGAGGAGACCTTTCCTCTGACTGCCATGTCCCATCGTTCTCCCTGGCCTGTACTTACCCTGCCAGGTTTCCCTCCTGTGATCCCAGCTAAGATTCACCCTCTGTCTATGGCCAGCTCTTCCCAGCCACCTCCACTGCCTTCCCCTAGTGCAGAGGTTCCTCCTCTTACCAGTGTTTGTGCTGGGTTCCCACTGAGAAGAGAGGCTGAGAATTAGTCCCAGTTCCCAGTATGTGTCTGCTTTGCTCCTCCTGAGCCTGCCAGAGCTGCCTACAGGGGCAGGTCAAGAAACATTCAGAAGCCTAGGAAAGAGAAACATTAGATTTTGCAGGAGTGTAGCGCTCTGAGACTCTACAGCATTCTCTTTAAAGTGTCACTGCCAATGTTGTGTAAGCCTAAACCCAATTTAAGCAACAGAATGACTCAAAACACAGAGCTTTAAGGAACTGATCACTTTCAGAGAGATTTGGTACTTCCTTTCTGATGGGAGTTTCAGTTTTTATTAAGCCCTATGATTTAAGTTTCTTTTGCTTCACTGTTTTTTCTTTCTTTCTTTTTCTTTCTTTTGTTTTTGTCTTTTTGAGATGGGGTCTCCCTGTAGCCTTAGCTGGCCCGGAACTGGCTATGTAGACCAGACTGGCCTTGAACTCACAGAAATCTACCTGCCTCTGCCTCCAAGTGCTGGGATTAAAGGCATGAGCCACCATGCTGGCCATGATTTCAGTTTCTTAAGAGAAAGTATCATCTGTGCGGTGGTTGGAATGAGAAATGTCTCCACCCTCACCACACACACACACACACACACACACACCACACACACACACATACACACACAGACATGCACACACATGCACACGCACACACACATACACGCACACACACACATACACACAGAGACTCACACAAGCACACACACACGTGCACATACACACACGCACATGCACACACACGCACACACATACACACATACACACAGACACACATGCACACACACACGCACACACACATACACACATTCACACACACATACACACGTACACACATGCACACACACAGATACACTCACATGCACACACACACACACACACACACACAGGCTCATGTTTGAACACTTGGTCCCTTGGTCCTGGTACTGTTTGGGAAGATGATGGAAGGTTAAGATGTGTAGACTTGCTGCAGAAAGCATGTCACCAGAGGTGGGGTGAAAGGTTGGTAACCTTGGCCCATGTCTAGTTCTTTCCCTGCTTCCCATGTGTGGATGCAAATGTGCTCCACCAACTTCCTGCTGCAGCTGCCTGTGGCCCTGCCTTCCCTGGCATTATGGCTTCTAACCCACTGGAACCAGAAGCCAAAGTAAACCCTTCTCTAAATTGCTTTTGGTTATGGTATTTTATCACACACAAAAGTAACTTGTTAGATTTATTTCAAGAGGGAAAAAGAAGTTTAGAATTAAGGAGAAGCAGAACCTGGGACAGGTGGGCAGTGAGAGGGACAGAGACCCAGTCTCCTCCTGAGGAGCTGGGACCTCTGGCCACCTGGTGGGGTGGTTAGGAACTTTATAATTTACTTTGGGCCCAGTCACTTGTGTTTGATGCTGAGGCCTGGTATCTTTGCATAGATAAAGTCTTTTGTTAAGATGATTTCCTCAGCCCAGCAGGCTAGTGTCTTCCTGCAGACAGGCTGATTAGGGATGTCACACCAATGTGTCTATCTGTGGGTATCCAGCTAATAAGTCTTTTCGTGAAACCAGATTGTTGGTCTCACACCATTTGGTCCGGTTTTTAAAATTTTTTATTTATTTATTATTATTATTATTATTATTATTATTATTATTATTTTAAAACTGTGTAGCCCAGGCTGGCCTCGAACTCCAGATCCTCCTGCCTCTGCCTCCTTCAGCAAATCCTACGGATGGGCGCCACCACCACTGGCTATTTATTATTTTTATGTGTATGGGTGTACTCTCTGCCTGCAGGTTGGTGCACCTGTGTCGTGCAATGCTGCAGAAGTCACAAGAGGGCTTCAGATTCCCCTGGAACTGGAGCCAAAGATGGCTCTTAGCTGCCATGTGGGTGCTGGGGATCGAACCTGGGTCCTCTGAAAGAGCAGTAGCTGCTCTCAACCACTGAGCCATCTCTCCAGCCCCTGGTTGGGGGTTTTATGATCCTAGAAGTTTATGGCCCCTCTTCTAGTCACAAGTCCTGTCATAACTAATACACCCTGTAAACCTGGCACAATAATTACCACATATTTGGTAATATTTTTTGTTCCAACAACATATGTATATAAATTTATGTATATGTTTATGGATCAGATACTGGACTACTCATATTCAGGAGTCAACATCCTAATGAAAGAGTCAGGCTAATAGCTCCATTTTCAATTCACCCCACTAAGTTTATAGGGAGGCTCCTCCTCTACTCTCAGGAATAGGCTGTTCAACAGTCTGTGCTGGGTAGGAGGTGTTAGATCCAGGTTTCCCAGAATCCCAAGGGACACACAGATATCCACTTCCTCCAGAGGCTGTCAATCTTATGACCCCTCCTCTTTACCTGAGTTCCAGTTCAGGGGCTATAAAGGAGTGTATCTCAGTCAACATCTTGCTGGCTCACTGCCCCACCAGGTACCCACAGCTGCTATGACCTGGCAATTCCTGAAGTAAATCTGTTCCTAGAATGACTCAGCCTGCTGTGCCTGGTTTTTCATCTGGGGTTCGAGGGGTTATAGATCTACCACAATGGTGCTGGGTGAAAGGCTCTTTCCCACTGTAAAACAGGCCAGATCAAACCAAATTAACAAAGTATAAAAGCAGGTTTATTAGGACATGCTCCCAGGTGGGTCCACCAGTCTCAGAGAGGGAGGCCAGGGGGATCTCGAGCTTGGGCTGGGGCTGAGGGCTTTTATAAATTCTGGGAAGTCCACTGGGCGTGGTGGCGCATGTCTTTAATCCTAGCACTTGGAAGGCAGAGGCAGGCAGATCTTTGTGAATTCAAGCCCAGCCTGGTTTACAGAGTGAGTTCCAGGACAGCTGGGGCTACAGGGAGACCCTGTCTCGAAAAGACCAAAAATAAATAAATAAACAAGTTCTTGGGAGAGGGAGATGGGGTAATGGTGGTGAGACAAAGCATGTACTTGTAAAGGCAAAACTGGTGCAGTAGGAGGGGACAAGGTGGGTCTTTAGTGTTTGTCATGAAGCTGGAATGTAACCATATATGGTCTTAGGCTGTGCTCTCATTGAGGCTGGTGACATCAGGAAGGGAATTTGCATCAGCTGCCTGAGATGAGGCTGTCAACTTGGAAGAGAAGAGTGGTAGACACCATCTTTAGATTGCCAAGCCCAGGCCCTGACTAACACCAGAAATTCGGTTGGGGACTGAGATTCTGGAGCTTTGGGTCTGGCGTGGCTGGACGCTCACTGGATCTCTCCTCAAAAAAAAAAAAAAAAAAAGGAACCTAACATTTTTTTTTTTATTGCCACCAGGCTTGGGAAATTCCAGTATCATTGATTTCTCCCGACATCAACTTTCAATTTTACAAATAAGTATCTCCGTATCCGTCTCTCCCGTCCAGTGCTCTGTCCTCTGTCTCTCGCATCTACCTCTCTCCTTCGCCGTTGCACATCCTCGCCTCCCTCCCTCGCTCCTCCTGTTCTTTTGCTTTTCTTCTTCTCAGACTTACTCCGCCATTTTGAACGCAGCTAGACTTTCAGGCTCTCTCACTGGTTTCCCGAGTCTGCCCTGCTGTCCAAACCCTCCCTGCACTTTCAAGACTACAGGCCTTAGGGTGCTATTCCAAAATTGACACCCCCTGTGCTCTCAAGACCCCAAATTCACAGGCATGCTCTCAAGACCCCAATTCACATTCACCCTCTCTCCAGACCTCCCTGTGACCTTAAGAGATTTCTGCATTAAGGAGTGCAACCTTAAATCCAGGCCTTATTTTTTTTTTTCTTTTTTTTTTTTTTTTTTTTTTTTTTTTTTTTTACTGTGGTTTTTCTCATGGCTCATTCAAACAGGAAAGGGTGGAGGGAGGCTGCACCTGTACATTGCCCCCTTTCCATGGCAACTGCACTAGACCACACCCAGTACTTCTCAGCTGCCATCCTGATCCACCCCATGGGATGGATACCTTACCGAGAACTGCTAAATTTGCTTTGGATCCTGATAGTTTTTTGTTTTGTTTTGTTTTGTTTTGTTTTTGGTCTTTTCGAGACAGGGTCTCCCTTTAGCCCCAGCTGGCCTGGAACTCACTCAGTAGACCAGGCTGGCCTTGAACTCACAAAGATCCGCCTGCCTCTGCCTCCCAAGTGCTAGGATTAAAGGCGTGCACCACCATGCCTGGCCGGATCCTGATAGTTTTTAACTTCTGCTGGCATGTTCTAATCCTTTTACAATTTATTTCATGGCATGTTCTGATCCTTTCACATCTTATTTTGGTTTTTGGTTTTTTATATTGGATTATTATTTTTTTTAAAAAGCAAGTGAGTCTAAATTAAATGCATTTTATGTCAGATTAGCAAAGTTTTGTTTTTACTTGTTTTTCATCTGTTTCAAAATAAAATCATTTCTCCATTTTTACTTTTGTATGGATATAGTTAATGCTTCTTTACAGGATTACTGCTTAAGATTTTTCATTATTGGCTTTTAACAGACACTGTTTCGTATTTGTTTTTCTTTTTATATTTTTCTTTACAAGACTTTTATCTACATTTAAGGGATTATTTAAGATTTTCCATTTTGACCAAGCTCCCCCCTCCATCAGTGTTCTCCATAAATCCCATTTTATTCAGGAATCCACTTTTTGTTCCTGCTCTAGATACAAGCCTCTGTATCTGAGACTAAGAAGGTGTGCAAGGTGTGCCCACCACACCCTCCTCCTGGCTGGCTTCAGAAACTGACCTCAGGCAGCAAGATTTTTACCCAGCTGCTTCCCTTTAAGAAAAGGACTTTGATTTTTCCACTAACAATAAGTTTATTATCATTAAATTAGCAGGTAAACCTAGCACTTGTTGGAAACAAGCAAATCGTGCATGTGCCAGACACTCCATCCTGTATCCACCCACAACTCTGCAGGGGAGTGCACACACACAGCCCATCCTGCAAGCACTGGATGGGTGCAGAGGCTGTTCCCACCTGAGTTGTGCCTGCTTTCTGCCTCCTAGGGAACCTTAATTCTCCATGTTCCATATTTTACCTGGCCCTCTTGTAGTTTAAACTGTGCCTATTCTATATTGTGCACAAAAACCATTATGGCATGTCTCTTAAGCTTTTTCAAAGGCCTAATTTGATCCCAGGTTCCCAAGTTCCTACATTGGTTATCTAAAGATTTTATTTGTTGTGCTCGCTTCGGCAGCACATATACTAAAATTGGAAAGATACAGAGAAGATTAGCATGGCCCCTGCACAAGGATGACACACAAATTCGTGAAGCGTTCCATATTTAAAAAAAAGAAAAAAGAAAAAAAGATTTTTATTTGTTATCTGTTAGGCTGAATTAGATCTCCAAATTAAACTTTTAAGGTGATTTTGTTTGTTTACAGGTATTCTAGCTTCAGTTTCCTTTCAAGTTGTTTTTCTTGTTTCCAGACCTCTGAAGACCTGATTTTGTCACTTACAGTTTCACTAACAGGTGTTTTTTTTTTTTTTTTTTTTTCCTACTTAAACAGGCCTTTTTACAATTTTTTCTTTTTCTTTTTGACCAGAGACCAATTTAAAAATCCCTAGATTCGGGCTGGAGAGATGGCCTAGCGGTTAGGAGCACCGACGCTCTTGCAGAGGACCCGGGTTCGATCCCCAGCACCCACATGGCGGCCGAGAGCCGTCTGAAACTCCAGTTCCAGGGGAATCCGAAACCCTCTTCTGACCTCCGCGGCATTGCACGACATGGGTGCACAGACTTGCATGCAGACAGTACATTCATACACATACAGAAATAAATAAAATAAAAAAAAATCCCTAGATTCATTCATATTCTGTCAGGTGGACAGTGGCACGTGGCTTCCCCTGGATACCTAAAAATTGCAATCTCTTCCCTCCAATGAAACCTAAAATGTTTTTGGTATTGTCAGTTGGTGAATTGTCTTGGTATTGTACTGCCTTGGTAAGACTGAATGTCTCCTACCACCTCATTCTTTAGCTTCTCCCTTGGTAAAACTGTCTTTAATTATTGTATTGTAGCTTTTGTGTGTGTGTGTGTGTGTGTGTGTGTGTGTGTGTGTTTTTGAGACAGGGTCTCTCTATAGCCCCAGCTGTCCTGGAACTCACTCTGTAGACCAGGCTGGCCTTGAACTCACAAAGATCTGCCCGCCTCTGCCTCCCAAGTGCTAGGACTAAAGGCGTGCACCACCATGCCTGGCTAGTATTGTAGCTTTAATCATGGCTAGCCTTCAGTACAAATGGATACATAATTCTGTTTTCCATCACTTGTTAAAATATTTCAATAAGTTCATAGCTTTTGAACTAAAGGTGCAAGACATCAATGACAGCATGATAAGGAAACTGTATTAGACATCTCAGCCTTGGGAATGCAATTGGGGCTGCATGCTTTAAATGACATCTCTAAAGGTGTTTTTTCTCCAAATGAAAGCATTCAAGTCTGACAACAATGTACGTGAATCTGTTCAATACAAACACTAGGATAGAAATTTCTTGTATGAATGTGTGGCTAAATATGTGTGTGTGTGTGTATGATACTGTTAACAACTCTGTAATGTAGTTACAGCATATTAAGAATCTATCAGACCATTGAGAGACAGTGTACTGTGTTTTCTCCAATGCGTGTATGTCTGTGTATGATAGCAATGTATGCCTCTCTGCTCAGTAAAACCTTTATAAACTGCCATCACCAAAATTAAGTTTTAGAACCTTATGTATGAGTGTATGTATGAAATACTGTTCACTTTTAAGAATCTATGATGTAGTTATAGCATATACAAGAAATTGTGTTCCTGTCTTTAAGCCTAGCACTTGGGAGTCAGAGGCAGGCGTATCTCTGTGAGTTCAAGGCCAGCCTGGTCTATAGAGTGAGTTCCAGGAGAGCTGGGGCTACAGAGAGACCCTGTCTTGAAAAGACAAAAAAAAATAAATAAATAAAAATAAATAAATAAAAGAAATTGTGTACCACAGCTGGAGATTCTCAGTCCTGTGCAATCTGTGGACAGTCTGTAAAAATTAACTTTACAAATAAAATTTTGAGTCCATCTCTTTGCAGGTAATACACACTTTGTTACAGTCTCAGCTGAAACAGACATATATAAATATTGATTTACCCATACATACTAAAATGTTTTATATATCTGTTATACTTTGCACATGTTACTATTACTATTAATATTTTTAAGAAAAATTGGGTTTTACTTCCAAGGAGCACATGGGATTGTCTGAATGAAACCAAGTTTGGTGAGCGTGACTTAAGTATTTCCTGTCTGCTGTAGGTAGCTAATAATGCTGACCCTCTTGGAAGTTTCACAACCATACTTAAAGCTCCAACCTGATTTGGCAAGAAGGATTTGAAGGGACAATCTTTTGGCCCTTACCCTCTAAGGTCAACTTAAGTCCTAGGGCCCTGCATGGGCACCTCTCTACATGTCCTATAGTGTTGGCAGCCTGTCACGCTGCTAACGGTGTGGCTCTACGTCGTGCCTTAAAGATGGCGCCGACTTCCTGAGATGGCTAGAGAACAACAACTAGCCACCTTTTCCACATGTAGCCACCTCTTCCGCACTAGGGCAAAACTGCGCATGACTTTGAGCCCACACACCTAATATTCTAATGAGGCATTGGCCCCTGTTGCGCTACGAGCCCATGCATTGGACATGCAAATGAGGTATCGGATGGTGCACCAATCCAGAGCATACCCGACCCTCTGGACTGCTTATATAAGCAGTGCCTCTTCCCCATTTCGGGGTCCTTCTCACAAGAGAGCTGTACACAATAAAGTTTGCTGCAGAAGAATCCTGTTGTCCGCGTGAAGTTCTTGCCAGCGAGACTGCTGCACGTGACAAGTGGTGCCGAAGACCCGGGCTCGGGAACTTGCCATCGCTGGCGCCGAGAGGACCCTTCACTTTCGAAGAGGATTCAGAACTGCGCTCAGGAAGTATTTTTTAAGGTTAGTTCTGAGAGATATGCTTTTCTCTAATGATCTAGAGGTATTCCAAGCTTGCCTAATCATTTTATTGGCTGTTGTAATTGTCCTTGTAATGTTGTTTCTTGAACACAAAGGCTGCATCGCCCCTAGGATGGGTAATACACACTCCCTAGTTACCGCCCTTCAAGCGGTTTTAAGAGGAAGGCAGTTGAAGGTCTCTACTAAGACCCTTNGCTATGGACCCTAACCGGTTGACGAGCTGTTTGTTATCCCAATGACGGGTAAGGTATACCTCTGCAGTGGCAACCTAAGACAGACATTCTCCCAGCCATATAATAGAAAAGGGGGAACTGTTGGCAGCCTGTCACACTGCTAACAGTGTGGCTCTACGTTGCGCCTTAAAGATGGCGCCGACTTCCTGAGATGGCTAGAGAACAACAACTAGCCACCTTTTCTGCATGTAGCCACCTCTTCTGCACTAGGGCAAAACTGCGCATGACTTTGAGCCCACACACCTAATATTCTAATGAGGCATTGGCCCCTGTTGTGCTACGAGCCCATGCATTGGACATGCAAATGAGGCATCAGACGGTGCACCAATCCAGAGCATACCCGAACCCTCTGGACTGCTATATAAGCAGTGCCTCTTCCCCATTTCGGGGTCCTTCTCACAAGAGAGCTGTACACAATAAAGTTTGCTGCAGAAGAACCCTGTTGTCCGCGTGAAGTTCTTGCCGGCGAGACTGCTGCGCGCGACACTATAGCAGTGAGTCACCATTCATCCCGGGCCAGGGAGATCTTGGAGTCTGACTTAAAATGATTTCATCCGGCCAGTGTCCCATCAAGGAAGGAAAGTCAATATAGAGGAGAATTTTCTCATGCTTCAAAGGGAAGCTGCAGCCAAGCAAGACCTGACTTTGTCCTCACATAGATGGAATTGGTAAAAAGAGCCAGGCACAAGGCCTCAGTGACCCTTAAGGACCAGAACCTCAACTGACCTTAACACCAAAACTAATTTATCTGAGCTAACTGTATGGTTTTGAACACCCCAACAGGAAACTATAATCAAAAGAAAAAAAATAACATAACATACTTTATTACCAGAGAGATAGTTGAGAGATTTACTGTGCCATGCTAGAAAATATCTCAGAGATAGGTAATAGATTTACATTGCCATGCTAGAAAATACCACCTTTATATTCTCATGGTTAGGTTGGCCCTCCTTCTGGAGCCCTGTGTACTAAAACTTTTTCTTTTCCCAGTTCCTCAGAATAGAGTACAGCAACTCTCTTCCTCTGGAGACGTTAGACAGGGACCCTCCAATGGCTAAGGTACCCATTACGCCCTCTGTTTGTACTGTGAAGTCCGTGTACTGGTATACTCATATAAGAATTAGCCAGCTTGTCTTTTCATTTGCAGAGAACCTGTCTACTAACTACTAGCCCTTATCCATCCAGACCCAAAACACCAGGCACCCAGAGCAACCAAGATGGAGATCAGACCCTAACTCTCCAGCCTGACACCTATTCCTCCAGATTTCATGGCCCCTCAACTCTGAAGCAGATACAGAAGACAGAACAACGTCCCATTCCCTTATCATAATCAAAAGGCTGGAATGTTAGGTCTGAGTTTCCCAGAATCCCAAGGGACACACAGATGTCCACTTCCTCCAGAAGCTGTCAATCTTATGACCTCTTCCCCTTACCTGAGGTCCCGCCCAGGGCCTATAAAGGAGTGTACCTAAGTCGCCATCTTACTTGCTGGCTGATAGACTCCAAGTGCCCACAGCTGCCATGTCCTGCCAATTCCTGAAGTAAATATGTTCCCAGAGTGACTAAGCCTCATGTGCCTATATTTTATCAGGGGCTTGTGCCATTATAGATCTAACACTGGGGAGGTGGGGAGCTGTACTGGGGAGGTGGGGGAGATGTACTGGGAAGGTGGGGAGATGTACTGGGGAGGTGGGGAGATGTACTGGGGAGGTGGGGAGATGTACTGGGGAGGTGGGGAGATGTACTGGGGAGGTGGGGAGATATACTGGGGAGGTGGGGAGATATACTGGGGAGGGGGGGATATATACTGGGGAGGTGGGGATATATACTGGGGAGGTGGGGAGATGTACTGGGGAGGTGAGGAGATGTACTGGGGAGGTGGGGAGATGTACTGGGAGATGGGGAGATGTACTGGGAGATGGGGAGATGTACTGGGAAGGTCGGGAGATGTACTAGGAGATGGGGAGATGTACTGGGAAGGTGGAGAGATGTACTGGGGAGGTGGGGAGATGTACTGGGGAGGTAGGGAGATGTACTGGGGAGGTGGGGAGATGTACTGGGGAGGTGGGGAGATGTACTGGGAAGGTGGGAAGATATACTGGGGAGGTGGGGGAGATGTTACTGGGAGGTGGGGAGATGTACTGGGGAGGTGTGGAGATGTACTGGGAGGTGGGCAGTTGTACTGGGGAGGTGGGGAGATGTACTGGGGAGGTGGGGGAGATGTACTGGGAGGTGGGGAGCTGTTCTGGGAGGCTGAGGTAGTGCTGCAGCCCTCCTCTAAGGGCGTGCTTTTCCTTCTCCCTTCTTTTCCCTGTCAGTATCTCTTAGGCAGTGAGGCTACCATGGCCCTGGAAAGGTCCCTCGTCCTGCTCCCACTGCTAGTCCTGGTGCTTTGGGCACGGTGGTGGGTCCATCCTTCATCAGACAAGGAATCCGCAGCTGAGAAGTTCCAGCGGCAGCACATGGACTCCAGCAGTTCTCCAGGCAACCTCAGCCCCACCTACTGCAACCAAATGATGCAGCGCCGAAATATGACTCAGGGATACTGCAAGCCTGTGAACACCTTTGTGCATGAGCCTCTGGAAGATGTTCAGGCTGTCTGCTTCCAGGAAAATGTCACCTGCAAGAACGGCAGGACCAACTGCTACAAGAGCAGCTCCAGCCTGCACATCACAGACTGCAGGACAACAGGCAGCTCCAAGTACCCAAACTGCGTGTACCAGACCACCCAGGCGCAGAAACACATCATTGTGGCCTGTGAGGGGAAGCCCTTTGTGCCGGTTCACTTTGATGCCTCTGTGTAGGCCTCCACCTAAGCCAGACCAGTGAGATGCCCCTGCCCCCTGCCTCATCCTTCCAACACCTGCCTCTCCTCTTCTTTCCTTTCCCTGAAAGAAAGGACTCCTCTTAGGGCTTCTAAGCAACAGGAACATGCATTCCTCCATGGAACCTTGCTCCTGCATGCCTCTGGGCCCAAGGGGTGAGTTGTGATGGGGGTCCTTCCCTGTGTTTTTCAATAAAACAATTACACCCACCTGATTTCTCAAACAACCCATCCAGGCACTGTGTCTTTGCTTGCTTTCCAACCAGGGAGTAAGATTAACAAACCTAATTATTTCTGGTGAATAGCAAATGGAATGAATCATCACATGCCTTCCCTTCTGACTCTGGGGTTGCGGTCATCTGACAAAATCCCTTTTCTTAGAGATTCCTGGAGGCCAAGGTGTTAGGTGTGGGCTGTTTCTACAGTCTTCATCACACGGTCTAGTAGGTGAAATGACAGAGGGTAAAGATCAGCACCATTATTTTCTGGTGCATAGAAGAAGGGAGGAAACCATCCTTCCCAGAGACCTGAGGGGAGGGAGGAGGAATCTAGAGATGATGATGCTAAATTTCCATTTTTCTTTTTGTTGAGTGACTAAGACAGACAAATGGTCCCATTATTTAAATGTAAGAACTTTAAATTTTATTTATTTATTTGTTTGTTTGTTTGTTTATATGAGAGAGAGAGAGAGAGAGAGAGAGAGAGAGAGAGAGAGAGAGAGAGAGAGAAAGAGCATGTCACAGCATGTGTGTGGACAACTTTCAGGACTCGGTTCTCTCACCATGTGGGTCCTGAGTTGTCAGTCTTGGTGGCAAGTGCCCTTACCAATTGAGCCATTCCACTGGCCCCTTGAAATGTAAGAACCTTAACTGCAGCAGCTGGAAGGGGCTTTGGAAGTGGTGAGACTGAAGGATAACAAGTGCCTTCTAGCTTGTCCACCAACACTAGTTGGACATGGATGTCTAAAAATATTTTTTTTAAACAAACATCCGTGGTTCGACCCCAGCCTCTGCTCCCGCATGGCAGTCCTGACCTGATGAAACCCCTACCTTTTGAAGGACGTTCCCATGGCCCATGCCAGTAGCACAGCTGGAAACAGAACCAGGTCTCCTGACCTCCCTGTCATTGTTTCTACTCTCATGAAGTCTAACTGGCGAAGAGGATCCCCCAGCCTCCTCCTCTCTGATGTGTAGTGGAGTGGTGGTTCTCGCTTGCCTGCTTATCCTCGTCGATTTCCAGGCCACTTGGTCTGTAAGTCACCCCTCTCAGTTCATGGCAATCCTCTTAGAGACAGTAGGCATCTGTCACATCTTAGTCATTACATTTGATCTTCTATGCATGGCCTCACCTGGTTTTAGACTGGCATGGAGCTAGACAAAAGCCCTGCCTCCAACCAGTGTGAGCAGCTCTGTCTTTATCTTCATGAATTAGGCTTACAGGCAGGGGATGGACTGTGGTTTCTTTAATTAGATGACTCCTTAGCTGCAAGGGGTCCTGTATGAGGAATTGAACCCAGGTCTTTTGGAAGAGCAGCAAGTGCTCTTAACCACGGAGCCATATCTCCAGCCCCATGAATATATTCTTAAAGTATGATTTCATCTAAGCAAAGTTAAAGGGAACATCCATGGGAGGAATATTAAGCAAGGCTCCAATATTTTATATTGTATTCATTTTAGAATAAAAAATAAAATTTTTATGGCAGCTGGCCATGTTGTTGACAAATGACTTTAGTTAGAGGCAGGTAGAACTTTGAGAAACTGAGGCCAACCTGAGCTGCGTAGGAAGTTCCAGGCCAACTGGAGCTACAAGGAGACTGTCTTTAAAAAAATGCAAAGCAGCCGGGCCTGGTGGTGCACGCCTTTAATCCTAGCACTTGGGAGGCAGAGGCAGGCAGATCTTTGTGAGTTCAAGGCCAGCCTGGTCTTCATAGTGAATTTCAGGACAGCCTAGAGCTCCAGGGAGACCCTGTCTCGAAAAGACCAGAAAAAAAAAAATGCAAAGCCTTAGTTTTCAAGTGTTTCTAGTGCTTTGTATTTATTGTATTAATATTTTTAAAGTAATCAATCTCATTAAGATGGAGTGCGCAAGAAGGCAAGATAAAGACTTTCTCTTTCTCTTCCCATAAAAACCATACTGTGCCACGCAGTAAAAATGAACCGCAAAGCCAGGTGTGGTGGTGCACGCCTTTAATCCCAGCACTTGGGAAGCAGAGGCAGCCAGATCTCTGTGAGTTCAAGGCCAGCCTGGTCTACATAGAGAGTTCCAGGACAGCTGGGGCTATAGGGAGACCCTGTCTCAAAAAGATTAAAAAAAAAAAAAAAGAGCCATAGGCTGGGTGCCTACAAGCCTGCCTGCCTGCCTGCCTGCCTCTGGATCTGAGCTTCCAAGTCCTGGTCGCCCATTATAATCACAATGGATCACTGATTAAAAAATAGACCCAGTAATGACCACATTGCACTTCAGAAATCCCTTCAATTGTTCTTGCTAAAACTCAGTCCTTTTCTGTGTTTGTTGCTTTTCTGAAAGTTTGCAGGTGAAGCTAACACAAAGGCAGATTGAGAGGAGCTTGGGTACTTGCTGAACTCCGTTCTATGCTCTGTCTACTTTGCAGTCACCTTCCTCTTCTGTAGAACATATTCAACGCATAGCTGTCTGTAGGAAGGAAACAAACCTAGGATGAGTTCCATCTCCAATTATTCCAGATTTGAGAGTTAACATTTTCTAGAGTTTGGGCATAAGAGATTGTTCAAAAATTAGTCCCAGACGTGCTGGGAAGCTGGGCTTAGTCACTAGTATTGTCATGAGTGGGAGGACCCAAATTTGATCCACAGAACCCAGTAAAGAAGTTGAGCACAGAGGTGTGATCCATAGAACCCAGTAAAGAAGCTGAGCACAGAGGTGTGTGCTTGTGCCCAGGTCTGGGGAGGCCCAGAGAGGTGGATACTTGGGGCTCCATGAACAGCCAGCCTGACTTATCTGCTGAGCTCCAGGCCAGTGAGAAATCCTGTCTAAAAGTGGTCAGACTGAAGAACCCAAGTTGAGCTCTGGTCTCCACATGCACATGAGTAGGACCCGTGTCACACCCCTCACAAAGCACGTTAGTCCTGCTGTCACTCTTCTTTGTTACATCTCCTGAATGACGATTATTGTTGGGGGGAGAGTTGGTGGTGGACACTGGATATTGTTCATGTTAAAATGTCAATGTCCTCTATGATGGGGTCAGCAAGATGGCTCAGCAGGTGAAGGTGCTTACTGCCAAGCCTGATGCCCTGAGTTCGGTTCCTGGCTCTCCTAAAAGTTGTCCTCTGACTTCATGTGTACCACTGTAGGCATTCTTTTGGCAGAAGCACTTAAAAGCAGTTAGCTAACAGCCAAAGCCTTGACCCCTGCTGTTATTCTCACAGACCTGTGAAGCCTGGGCTGCCTTTTGATCTCTCAGGAAAGAACTTTGATCTGGAATATAGTGGGGGGTTCCCTTGTCCCAATTACCTGCCCAAGCCCCCAATTGTGTGTACGTGTCCTGGCCCATGCATGGGTTGGTATAAAAGCCTTGAGTTCCAACATTAAACTTGAGTCCATTGCCCGGACTTTCTCTGAGTCCATCTCTTTTATTCCATGGGTAACTTCCCACTGTCCCCTCCCCTCTCCTTGCCAGGAGCTTAGTTTATGAAATGTTAGTCTGCTGGCAGGAAACAGCTCCAAAAGCTTGCAATCTTGTAGGACTGCCAGTCTGGTTCTAGGAGGGAAGAATATGAAGTGGATTGTGGACACATGTGATTAAAGGAACATCAGATAATAGTAAACAACTACACACCACAGTATGCATGTCTCCCTACCCCAACCTATACACCTGAAAGAAAATGTTAAAGGTCTCTATATACTTTTCACAACAGAGTGCTTTTGCTGGATAGGAACATTGGCTAAGTAATCATGGAGAGCTGAGTTTGAATCCTCAGCATCCACACTGAAGCTGGGAAGGTCCGCAGCACTGTAAAGCACAGCACCGAGGGCCAAGGAAGGCAGCACTCGGGAGCTCACTGGCCATCCAACTGTCCTAAATGATCTTGTGAGCTACAGGTTCAGTCTCAAAAATGAAAGTGGAAGCAGTTTTATTCACCCAGTGTCCTCTTCTGGCCTCTGCATGCACGTACAAGCTCATACGTGTACACATATACCACACCCACCTCACCACACCCTCACCCACACCCACACCCAGCCATCCACCTCCACCACACACAATTGTACTTGTATTTTGGCTTTATCTTCTTGTAGTATTACAGAAAAGAAAAATAAGTATAACATAGAGTATGATTTGTTTCACTACATTTTTTTTGAGTTTAAGACAAATTTTTTGATTCAAGAATTTCATGCAATGAATTTTATTCAGACCCTCCCCCATCTCCACCCTCACCTACCCCTCCCCTCAACTTCATGTCTTCTTTCTTTCTTTTCTTTTCTTTTCTTTTCTTTCTTTCTTTCTTTCTTTTTTTTTTTGAGACAGGGTCTCCTTTTAGTCCCAGCTGGTCTGGAACTCCCTATGTAGACCAGGGTGGCCTTGAAATCACAGAGATCTGCATGCCTCTGCCTCCTGAGTTTAAAGGCATGAATGATCACACCCGGCCTAAGATGGTTCTTAACTGCCATTTGGGTGCTAGGAATTGAACCTGGGTCCTCTGCAAGAGATGTTAATCCTCTTAACTGCTGAGCCATCTCTCCATCCCCCTCATGTCTTCTTTCATAAAATTAAAAGCAACGGGGGAATCTCCCAAGACCACATGAAGCACAGGTAGGAGCTGGGTGCTTCAGCCAGGCAGATTATTTGATTGCGTTTCATTTTCATTGATTGGCTTGTGTGTCTGTGGGGGCAGAGCTGTCCTCCCAGCTGGTATAAAAGGTGGGCTTGTGTGAGTCTTGAGATCAGGTATCTCCCAAGACCACCTGAAGCACAGGTAAGCAGCAACACCCCCCTAATCCCCCCCAACTGGCATTGCCAAAGGAATGACCAAGTGGATTTTTTGGAGAACCTTCAGAACAGAAAGGGAAGAGTAAGTTAGACTTCCAATAGAAATCCTAAAGTTTAGACAAGTCAACACTCCATAAGCAAGGAGTAAAGGAGAAAAACAAATCAAAGAAACAATGAAGGCATCTGAAGGAGACAATCAAAGCAAGCCTTCAACATAGTTTAGAGGCACTTGGGATTCACATTGGAATACAGGCAAAGAGAAACCCATATGCCAGGGACATGAAGAAGAGACAACATGGGAAAGGTGCAGGATAATTCCACACCAAGCTCTACCAACCCTGTGGAAGATTCCTACAGTGGGATCCCCCTGGGGATGGCCTAGGCCACAGATATTAGAAGTACAATTGTGAACATACTTAAAGAAGTACAAGATTATAAAGAGCAAATCAAATAATTAAGAAAAGAGATGGAAAACTTCAAGAAGGACCTAGAGGGAGAGAATGACAAACTCCAGAAGGAAGTAGAAACACTGAAAAGATCCCATGATGAAAAAGATAAGGAAACCAACCAGTGAAGCAAAGAGCTACAGTAAGAGATTGAGAAGTTCCAAAAGGCAGTGGAAATACTAAAGAAATCAGAAGACGAAATGAAAAAGGAAATTAAACACTCATTCAATCAAGAGGAAAGGAATGGAAAAAGCCTCAGAAGCAGAATGGAGGAAGCAGAACGAAGAATATCAGACCTGGAAGATAACACAGAACAACTAAAAACCTCAAGTAAAGATTATGAAAAATTTTAAAGTACACAAGGAGGAAGGAGAAGAATCTCAAGAGTATGGTATTGTTCAGATCTTCAACAGAATAATAGATGAAAATTTCCCCAAACTAAAAAAAGACAAACAAATACAAAGCACAAAGAACTCCAAACAGACAAGATCAGAAAAAAAACTCTCCACACCATATCAGTTAAAATGCTAGATGCCCAAAACAAAGACAAATTTCTTAAAGCCACAAGAGAAAAACAACAAGTGACCTATAAGGGGAAACCTATCAGATTAAAACTGACTTCTCAGTGCAAACTATGAAAGCAAGAAGTACATGGAGCAAAGCATTCCCAGCGTTAAAGGACAATAGATGCCAATCCAGGTTACTCTACCTAGCAAAAATGTTGATGATAGTTGAAGGAGAGAGAAAAATCTTCCATGACACAAACAAGATCAAAGAATACATGTCCAGAAAACGAACCCTTCAGAGAATACTTGAAGCAATTCAAAGGACAGAAGAAAGGAGCAACCAACCCCATGCATCTAGAAAAAGAAATCAATAAAAGCATAACTGCAGAAGTGGAAACCTAAACCAAAACTGCAAATGGATAATAAGGCAAAAGGAAGCAACACAAACCTATCAGTCATAACCTTAAATATTATTTTTTTTAATGGACTAAATTCCCCAATCAAAAGACATAGACTGGGAGATTGGATTAGTAAACAGAACCCATCAATATGCTGTCTACAAGAAATGCATCTTACCTTCAAGGAGAGGCACCACCTTAAAGTGAAAGGATGGAAAAAATATTCCAAGCAATGGCAACAAAAAGAAAGCAGGTGTTGCTAGTATTCCAAGCAATGGCACCAAAAAGAAAACAGGTATTGCTATTTTAATATCAGATGAAATACATTTCAAAGCAAAAGAAACCAGAAGAGACAAAGAAGGCCATTACATTTTTATCAAAGGAACAATTCACCAAGAAGATTTCACAATTATGAATATGTATACCCCAAACTCTGGAGAACCAAACTTTATAAAGACAATTCTCCAGGACCACAAGTCACACACTAACCCCAGTATGCTCATAGTAGGGGACTTCAATATCCCACTGAGCCCTTTGGACAGGTCAACAGGACAAAGAATAAATAGAGAGACATCTGAACTAAATGATATCATACACCAAATGGACCTCACAAACATCTACTGAATATTCCACCCTAATACCAGAGAATACACTTTCTACTCAGCACCCATGGAACATTCTCCAAAATTGACCACATACTGGGACACAGAGGAAACCTCCACAAATACAAAACGATTGAAATAATTTCATGCTTTCTATCAGACCACAGTGCAATAAAGCTTAATATCAACACCAGGATAAGCCCTACTATCTACAAGAATACATGGAGACTAAAGAACACACTCTTGAATAATGAATGGGTCAAGGAAGAGATAAAGAAAGAAATAAAAGCATTCCTGGAACTGAATGACAATGATAATACAACACAACAAAACCTATGGTATACTTTAAAAGCAGTCCTAAGAGGGAAGTTTATAGCCCTGGGTGCCTACATTAGAAAAACAGAAAGAATATTAGAAAAACAGAAAGAGCACAAGTGAAAGATCTAACACTGTACCTAAAAGCATGTGAGAGGCAACAACAGATGAACCCTAAATGCAACAGACAGGAAGAAATAACAAAATCAGAGCAGAAATCAATGAATAGAAACAAAGAAAACAATACCAAAAAAAAAAAATCAATGAATCCCAAAGTTGGTTCTTTGAAGGAATAAATAAGATAGACAGACCTCTAGCCCAGTTAACCAAAAGAAAGAAGGAACAACTCCACATCAATATAATCCATGATGAAAAGGGATATATCACAACAGACAAAGAAAAGACCCAGAAAATCATACAGGAATACTTCAAAAACCTATACGCTACCAAGTTTGAAAACCTAGAAGAAATGGATGAATATTTGAAATCCTGGGAATCACCAAAGCTCAACCAAGAAGAGATCAGCAGCTTAAACAGACCCATAGTACATGAAGAAATTGAAGATGTAATAAGAAACCTCCCACCTAAAAAAAAAAAAAAAAGCCCAGGCCCAGACGGTTTCATGGCAGAATTCTATAAAACATTTCAAAAAGACTTACAACCAATCTTACTCAAATTGTTTAGAAGGATAGAAACAGAGGGAATTCTCCCAAATTCCTTCTATGAAGCCAGCATCACTCTATTACCAGAACCAGGCAAAGATACAACCAAAAAAGGAGAATTATAGACCCATCTCCCTAATGAACACAGATGCCAAAATTCTAGACAGGATACTGGCAAATCACATACAGACCCACATCAAGAAGATCATCCATCATGACCAAGTTGGATTCATACCAG
>VZQC01007535.1:117505-179990 GCA_009823505.1 Rhizomys pruinosus
AAAATTCTTAAAGCGACAAGAGAAAAACAACAAGTGACCTATAAGGGGAAACCTATCAGAATAACAACGGACTTCTCACAGCAAACGATGAAGGCAAGAAGAACCTGGAGCAAAGCATTCCCAGTGTTGAGGGACAATGGATGCCAGCCCAGGTTACTATACCCAGCAAAAATGTCAATCATAGTGGAAGGAGAGAGGAAAATCTTCCATGACATAAACAACTTGAAAGAATACATGTCCGGAAAACCAACCCTTCAGAGAATACTTGAAGCAATTCAAAGAACAGAAGAAAGGAGCAACCAACCCCAGGCACCTAGAAGGAGAAATCAATAAAAGCATAACTGCAGAAGTAGAAACCTAAATCAAAACCGCAGATGGATAATAAGGCAAAAGGAAGCAACACAAACCTATCAGTCATAACCTTAAATATTAATGGACTAAATTCCCCAATCAAAAGATATAGACTGAGAGACTGGATTAGGAAACAGAACCCATCTATATGCTGTCTACAAGAAACACATCTTATCTTCAAGGACAGGCACCATCTTAAAGTGAAAGGATGGAAAAAAATATTCCAAGCAAATGGTACCAAAAAGAAAGCAGGTGTTGCTATTTTAATATCAGACAAAATAGACTTCAAAATAAAAGAAATCAGAAGAGTCAAAGAAGGCCATTACATTTTTATCAAAGGAACAATTCACCAAAAATATTTCACAATTATGAATATATATGCCCCGAAACTCTGACTTTATAAAAACAATTCTCCAGGACCACAACTCACACACTAACCCCAGTACACTCATAGTAGGGGAATTCAGTACCCCACTGAGTCCTTTGGATAAGTCAACAGGACAAAGAATAAACAGAGAGACATCTGAACTAAAAGATATGATACACCAAATGGACCTCATAGACCTCTACCAAATATTCCACCCTAATACCAGAGAATACACTTTCTACTCAGCACCCACGGAATATTCTCCAAAATCTACCACATACTAGGACACAGAAGAAACCTCCACAAATACAAAAAGATTGAAATAATTTCATGCATTCTATAAGACCACAGTGTAATAAATCTCAACATCAACACCAGGATAAGCCCTACTGCCTATAAGAACACATGGAGCCTAAACAACACACTCTTGAATAATGAATGGGTCAAGGAAGAGATAAAGAAAGGAATAAAAGCATTCTTGGAACTGAATGACAATGACGATACAACACAACAAAACCTATGGGATAACTTAAAAGCAGTCCTAAGAGGTAAGTTTATAGCCCTGGGTGCCTACATTAGAAAAGAGGAAGTCAAGCTATCCCTATTTGCTGATGATATGATTGGTTACTTAAGGGATGCTAAAAACTCCACCAGAAAATTCCTAGAAATGTTTAACAGCTTCAGCAAAGTGGCAGGATACAAAATTAACCTAAAAAAATCAACAGCCTTTCTTTACACCAAGAACAAGCAACTGGAGAAAGAGTTCAAAGAGATCTTCCCACTCACAATAGCCTCAAAAACAATAAAATACCTAGGAACAAACCTAACCAAAGACATCAAAGATCACTACAACAAAAATTTTAAACCTTTAAAGAAAGAAATTGAAGAAGAAATCAGAAGATGGAAAAACCTCCCATGCTCATGGATTGGGAAAATTAATATTGTCCATTGTACCTAAACTCTTGTATAGATTTAATGCAATCCCAATTAAAATCCCCAAGAGTTTCTTCATAGGCTTGGAAAAAAAAAGTCGTTAAATTCATTTGGAAATACAAAAGACCCGGAATAGCCAAAACAAGGGACAACATAGGAAAGGCACAGAATAATCCCCCACCAGGCTCTACCAAACCTGGAGGAGATAGCTACAATGGGATCCCCATGGAGGAGACCCAAGGAACAGAGCTTAGAGGAATAATTGCAGACCTATGCGGAGAAATTAAAGAAAATAAAGAAGTCAGAGAACTAAAGAGAGAGAATGGAAAACTCAAAAAGGACCTAGAGGGATACAGTGACAAACGTTGGAAAGAACTAAAGGAGGGGCTGGAGAGATAGCCTAGTGGTTAAGAGCACCGACTGCTCTTGCAGAGGACCCAGGAACACATGGAGACTAAACAACATTCTCCTGAATAATGTATGGGTCAAGGAAGAAATAAAGGAAGAAATAAAAACATTCCTGAAACTGAATGACAATGATAAAACAACACAGCAAAATCTATGGGACACTTTAAAAGCAGTCCTAAGAGGGAAGTTTATATCTCTAAGTGCCTACATTAAAAAAACAGAAAGAGCACAAGTGAATGATCTAACACTGCAGCTAAAAATACTTGAGAAGCAACAACAAGTGAACCCTAAATGGAGCAGACAAGAAGAAATAACAAAAATCAGAGAAGAGATCAATGAAATAGAAACAAAGAAAACTATACAAAAAATCAATGAATCCAAAAGTTGGTTCTTTGAGAGAATAAACAAGATAGACAGACCTCTAGCCCAGTTAACCAAAAGAAAGAGGGAACAACTCCAAATCAATAGAATCTGTGATGAAAGGGGAAATATCACAACAGACAATGAAAAGATCCAGACAATCATACGGGAATACTTCAAAAACTTATACTCTACTACGTGTGAAACCTAGAAGAATGGATGGAATGATCTGAAATCCTTGGAATCACCAAAGCCTCAAAAAAGAAGAGATCAACATCATTAAATAGACCAATAAAATATGGAAGAAATCTCAAGATGTATATAAGTAGCCTCCCAACCAAAAAATGCCCAGGCCAGATGGTTTCACGCAGATTCTATAAAAATATTTAAAAAAGACTTAGAACCATTACTACTCAATTGTTTAGACGGATACAAATGAGCGGAGTTCTCCCAAATCCTTCTATGAAGCCGGCATCACACTATTACCAAAAAAACCAGGGAAAAGATACACCAAAAAGGAGAACTATAGACCCATCTCCCATGAAACACAGCATCAGATGCCACATTCTAAACAGGATTACTGGCAAATTCGATACAGACCACATCAAGAAGATCATCCATCCATGATCAATGGATTCATACCGCGATGCAGGATGGTTCAACATACAAAAATCATATAAACATCTCAACATATAAATGGACTGAAGAGACAAAACCACACCACCCTCTCATTGATGGGAGACAGCCTTTGACAAAATCCCAGCCTCTCCTTCATGGTTAAAAGTCCTAGAGGGTATTGGACTGGAGGGTTCATTCCTTAATTAATCAAAGCCATATACAGGAAACCCATACCATATCATCTTCTAAATGGAGGAAATTTAGAAGGCATTCCCCTAAGGTAGGAACTCGGCAGGCTACCCCCTGTCACCACTCCTCTTCAATATACGTGCTGGAATACCTTGCTAGGGCAATCAGGCAACAAAAGGGAAATTAAAGGAGTTCTGATTGGGAAAAGAGGAAGTACAAAACATCCCTTTTCGCTGTGATATGATTGTTCTACTCAGGGATGCTAAGAACTCCATCCAGAAAAACTCCTAGAAACGAAAAGAACTTCAATAAATGTGGCAGGACTACAAATAAATCTAGAAAAATCTCAGTAGCCTTTCTTTCACCAACAAAAGCAACTGAAGAAGGACTACAGGAGACCTTCCCACGTCACCATAACCTCAAAAAACAATAAAACACCTAGGAACAAAACCTACCAAAGCCCCACAAGGATCTCTACAACAAAAACTTTACACCCCTGAAAAGCGAACTTGAGGAAGTACATCAGAAGATGAGACACACCTCCCAGCTCTGGAAACCTCATGTCATAGGAAGAAATAAACTATAGTAAAAAAATGTCCCTCCTACCATAACTATGTACAGATTCAATGCAAACCCAATCAAAATCCCCAAGACGTTCTTCCACCCCCCCCCCCCCCCCCCCCCCCCCCCCTGGCTTGGAAAAAAAGTCCTTAATTTCATTTGGAAAAACAAAGACCCCGGATAGCCAAAGCAACCCTGAACGAAAAGAGCAATACAGGGGGGTTGTTATACCAGAACATCCAACTATACTACAGGCTGCTATAGTCATAAAGATAGCCTGGTATGGCACAAAAACTAGACACTGTTGACCATGGAATAAAAACAGAAGATCCAAAAAACCTGAGGCTCATACAATTTCAGCCACCTCTATTGACAAGGGGGCCAAGAAGACATATTGGAGGAAAGGTAGCGATCTTCAGCAAGTGGTGTGTTGGCAAAACTGGCCACCAATTGCAGAAGAAATGAACATTAAACCTCTCCACTTACCCCTTGATACAAAAGTCAACTCCCAGATGTGATCAAAGACCTCACGTGAAAACCCACCACTCTGAAACGGTGCTATGAAAGAGAAACTGGCGCAGCTATAAGCATAGGAAGGAAAAAGACTTCCTAAATTCAGACAGCAGTCTGCCACAAGAAATAAGATCAACAATTGACAAATGGGACCTCATTTAAACTCAAACAGCTTTTGTACATCAAAAGAACAATAAAGGAAGTGAAGAGGAAAACCCACAGAGTGGGAAGAAACCCTCACTGCCGTACATCTGACCAAAGCATTAATTTCCGAGTATGATTCAAGCTACTAAAAGGAAAGCAAGAAGAGAAAAAGAAACGGAGAGAAGAGAAAAGAGAAGGAAAACGAAATGAATCATCAAAAGGACGGAGCAAAGCATCTGACTAGAGACTTCACAGAGGAGGAAATTAGCATGAGATGGTGAGAACACTTAAGACAGTGTTCAACATCGCTAATAATTAAGGAAAATGCAAATTAAAAAACCACTTTGAAAATCATCTTACTCCAATAAGACTGGCTAGGATCAGGAATATAAATGATACCAAGTGCTGGAGAGGTTGTGGGGAAAGGGGAACACTCATCCATTGCTGGTGGGAATGTAAACTTGTACAGCCACTATGGAAAGCAGTGTGGAGAACCCTTAGAAGACTCAAAATGAGCCTTCCATTTGACCCAGTCATACCACTCCTGGGTATATACCCACAAGACACAACTTACTGCAAAGATACATGCACAGCTATGTTTATTGCAGCTCTGTTCACAATAGCAAAAAGCTGGAACCAGCCCAGGTGCCCCTCAACTGACGAGTGGATAGAGAAAATGTGGTACATGTATACAATGGAGTTCTATGCAGCAGTAAAGAGGGACAACATCATGAACTTTGCAGGTAAATGGATGGAGCTGGAAGACATTATGTTAAGTGAAGTAACACAGTCCCAGAAAAACAAACGACAAATGGTGTCCCTCATATGTGGATGCTAGTACCAATAACCCAGATATAAATATTTCTCATGGAGAGGGATGCATAGTAAAAGAACAGCAACAGAAAGGCTGCATCAGAAAACTGACTGAAATGGTGAATTGGGAAGGGCGGGAGGGGCGGGAGAGGGACACGGGTGTATATTCGATTAATGCATATTTAATTGACATGAGTTCAACAAGTATCCAGTTTTGCCCAGACACTGTATACAGGTTATATGGTGTTTTAGGACTCAGTAAAAGTAAATATGTGTATATTAAACAACATTGGTTTACAGGCTCTGATAAAAACTGTAGTGCATCTGAGTTAAATGGAGATATAAATTGCTGTTGTCCACGTTTGTTCTACATAAAATCTGTATAACAATAACTTTGGGATTGACACATACAAATATTCTCTATAATTTTTCTGTTGTATGGTATCACCTCATAGCATTCTCTTTCACCTATAAGATGATTCAAGGAAAAAATTAAGTTTGCTTCCCAAGTTAATCACATACAGTCACTCAAAACACCATGAGTGAATTGGATGAAATCTGTGCCTTGACTTCACCCTATAGGTATGTATAATACAACTGCCTTCTGGAGACTCATGGGTCAAAAAACAACCCCCCCCCAAAAGTGTGGGGGGGGATACAGATAGAAATGAAACCTTTTTGTCAAAAACCTTGCAATTCGAATCTTAAAACTAACTACGGGAAAAGATTTGTATGTTCCAACAGGTCAAAATGTCACCAACTTAATGGCTGAGAAAGAAAACATACAGCTTTGCATCAAGTAGGATGCACCAGAAAGTGCCAACAGAAAGGTTGGCCCGTCCAAACATTGAAAGGAAGAAAAGCCTCAGATTTCTACAAATATCAAACTCCTCTGTGTATCCTACTTGTAACAACTATGTATAATGAGTCCTAACAAAACTTACCTTCTAGGAGCCACAAACGTTTTAATATGAGACACTTTCTTACCTCCCCACCCATAGAACAAGGAGAAATATGATGACGATGTCGTTCTCCAACTGTAAATTGGAGACAACTATTTTAGAGGTAATCTCTTATAAAACTGGTAAAACTGCCTTCTTGAATTGACTAATAGACATAGGAACTGTGAAAAAGATTATTCTCTATTCAGAATGAAATATAATACTAAAGTCTCCTTAGGCTATGCACTTAAGCAAAATATATTAATGCAGGAGCTCTGACATCAGCAATGGATTGTTCTACCAAGGAGATGTTGGCCAGGGGATCCAAGCCCCCACAAAAGGTAAAGGCTCCTTGCCTCTAAACTGGGATACCTGCAAGAAGAGAGGCGATAAGGCCCTGCTGTTGAAGACCTAACGTTAACATGGGAAAGATATATTGAGACCACACATGCAAGTATACAGTTGGTCTCTGGAATACCAGAGAGTGTTACCAAAGGCCACTATACCAGTAAAGCAAATATGGGTCTCCTTGAGTCAAGCAAGACTCCTCCATCAGCACCAGCCACACCTCACCTGCCTGGAAATACTGTGCGGCAGAGGCAGCCATATGTCTGTATATCCCAAATCTAATTGGCTATTGGCTCTCTCCTTGGAGGAATAACCCGCGGCTGATGCCACAAGCTTACATCCTCTAATGGTTAGGAGATGTTATAAGCCACAGTAAGACCCTGTCATATTCAACAGAAAAAAATGTAATTCATGGATTAACATACCATCCAAACATCTGTTTCTATACCAAGGTAACCTACGATAACAATTAGTACTGTTTAAATACCTATATATCTAATTGTGTGTGCTTCATTAGTAGGATTGAAAGGTTATTCCTGGACAAACTGTCAGCCCATGAAAGAAAACAGCCAGAATTGACCAGAGTCTAAGACAACAGCTCCAGAGAAAGTAGACTGTTTTGCTTCTCATCAACCTGTGCCCCTTTTCTAAGCCTAGGGAAAAATCTGCGGAAGAGGGGGCGTGGTAGAATGTAAGGGCTGCGATTGGGGTGATTGCTGAAACTATAGCAATATAGCCTGGACACTTATTTGATCAACTTGATTGAACATACAAACACCCCCTGCTGGATAGTGGGACCAAGGGGCTGTGTGGGTTTGGACACAACTGCTTGCAAATTGGTTTTACATGAAGGATGCTTGTACTCATAAATTATCACTTATTGCTAAAAAATGGGAAAAAAACTGAGAGAAAGATGCAGGACAGTTATGGCAGAATGCATGATCTGGGATGGGGTGGGGCAGGGTGGGGGGAAGGGAAGGGGAAATATGCCTGAACTGAATTGGAAAATGATGTATGAAATACACAAAGCATCAATAAAAAAACAACAACAAAAAAACCAAGTGTTCAACATCATTAATCATTAAGGAAATGCAAATCAAAACCACTTTAAGATATCATCTTACTCCAATAAGACTGGCTAGGATCAAGAAAACAAATGATATTAAGTGCTGGAGAGGTTGTGGAGAAAGGGGAACACTCATCCACTGCTGGTGGGAATGTAAACTCATACATCCACTATGGAAAGCAGTGTGGAGAAACCTTGGAAGACTTGGAATGAACTTGCTACCTGACCCAGCCACACCACTAGTGGGCATGTACCCACAAGACTCATCTTATCACAGAGATACATGCACAGCCATGTTTATTGCAGCTCTCTTCACAATAGCAAGGTGCTGGAACCAAACTAAATGCTCCTCAACTGATGAGTGGATAGAGAAAAATGTGGTATATCTACACAATGGAGTTCTATGCAGCAGTAAAGAAAGATGACATCATGAGCTTTTCGGGTAAATGGCTGGAGCTAGAAGATATCATGCTGAGTGAAGTAACACAGTCCCAGAAAAACAAATGACGAATGGTATCCCTCATCTGTGGATGCTAGCACCAATTACCTAATTGTATGGCAAACTGAGCAACGCCAATGTGATCTGAAAACAACTATGATCTTATATTGTGAATCCCTTAAAATATAATTAAAAAAAGATAAAAAGAAGGAAAGAAAAGCCCTGTCCATCTTACATAACCTCTGAGCTAGGTGCTGGAGAAATCATATCTCATTAGTGTGTCCATGATCTATACTTCTTACACAGAGGTGTGCCAAAGTAAGGGCAAATTCCTTCTTTTGTGTGTGGTTTTGGGCCAGAAGATGCCCAGGTTTCTTAGAATGGGATTGTCGATCTTAATTTCTCTTTTCTTTACATACTGCTTAGGAACATGAAGCAGGAATTTCCCTATTTCTCAATGGTCAGCAATGCCTAGTTTTTTTCCTCATCAAATTCATTTGTTCACAGACCTTGGATGCAGGTTATAATTGCTATTTCTGATCCTCACTCAGCACAATGATCCCACTGGGGACCAAGGCATTCTCCAACAGGATGAGTCCCCGTGGTGTTTTACTGTGGTCCTCACAGCATGGAACAATTTTCTTGAAGGCCTCCAACTCAAGATTCTGAGTGGCAGATGGAAAGTTTCACAGCTTCACAGGAGAGCTTCACACCAGTGTCCTCTGGCTTATTTTCTAAAATCTGTAGATTTCTCAGAGTCCTAATGTTGTTGCATGGGGCAGCCAGGCCTTGACTGCCACTAAGTGCTGCTTATGGCTCAGAATAAGTGCCACTGGGACATGCGGGTGGGAGGCCAGAGGCTTTGCCAGAGGGCATGGGTGGCCAGGCCTGCTCCACCCTGTGGTGTTATATTCCTTTCTGTATGTATCAAAACTCATATTGAACAGTTCTGGGTTGCAAAAGAGGATTTCTTTTTGCCCATCTTTTATACCCGTGTACACCAGTTGAAAACACACACACCTACACACACACACCACACACACACACACACACAGGTGCTTTATTTCACTGCTTTTAAGTAACCTTTTATGTTCCCAAAATTTTATGAACATTCAAAAATTTCACTAGCAGATGTCTACATTCTAGAGGTGATTTTTGTTTATTGTTTTTGTTTTTGAGACAGAGTTTGTCTATGTTGTCCTGGCTGGCCTGGAACTTACTACATAGACTGGCTCGCCTGCAACTTGCAGAAATCCACCTGCTTCTTCCTCCTAGGTCCTTGGTGGTCTAAAGGTATGTGTCACCACATTTGGCCCAGGTCTTTAGTGTATGAATGATGGTATGAATAATTGAGTTGCTCTCTTTGGGAAAGTTTGATCTTTTTTTTTTTTTGGACATGTGAATGAGCTTTATTATTTTTTCCAAAATGTTTATTGATAGATACAAGTATATAAAATCAGAGCATGAACATGATTTGATAGATTAAGTAGACTTAATTTCAATTCTATAATAAGGGAATAATTCAAATTCTCACCATTTGTTTCACACCCACAGAAACCACTTCAAGGGCATTAACGATCTCTCAAATATGATCAGTTTTGTGCATGTAAACCATGTTTCTTTTTAAAAAGGCTTGTGCACTTGCCCAGCCTCAAGGACATTGAAAGCTGGCACATAAAGCCCTTTACTAGAGGTAGAAATACAGGCAATATACTATTATGGCAACAACTATTAATTACAGTTAAGGATTTTCTGTAACAGCCAAATGGATAAACTAATATTGCAACAACTCAAGTATTACTGAGCAAAGCACATTTCTACAGTATTCAGTGCTGCTATTCAGTTTTCTAACTTTAAACAGCCTATGATAACTGGCAGTAAAGAAGGTCCTTGCAATAGACTGCTTCTGCTTGAGAACTTATGATGTAATTATTGCATGCTGCTAATATACTATCTAAACATTAAAGATACTCCTAAAACATTTAATGGTAGACTATGATTAAGATATTACACTACCAAAACACCTTATGCAGAAGGAAACCCTTACTGATGTGCTTCTGCTTTAAATATTGTGCCCCCCAAATGAAGTCCAGTAAGCATGTGTGCTGTCTTGATCCCCCTGCATTGGCTCCATGATACTGCTGAGGTAATCCAACAATGGCAGTCCATATTCTGAGGAGGCTGAATTCCCATTAGCTGCTTAGTTCACAAGCTGGGTATCTCAGCAGTCCTCAGTCCACATTGTAAGGCTAAAAAGTAAAAAAGCTGTATCTCATGTATTTGAGGAGTGCCAAAAGCAGTGGCATCCACAGAGCATGTGTGCCTGCCTGTAAGAATTGAAGTCAGGCCAAACAACGGTGATTTTTTCTTCTTTTTGTCTTTTTACTAAGATCTCCAGTTTTGTGTCTGCATTACATTTTCTCTGGTCTTATTGATTATTTATTTCTTGTACTTTCCTTCTGGATGCTTAAGGCCATACAGATATCCCAGATTAACCAAAGTTTTGTTTTGTTGAGGTCATTTGAGGATCTGGTCCTCAGGGGTCTCTCGGGGTTTTTTGGGGGTGGGGGTAGAGTGGGAGCCCCTTGCTTCTTTCAGCTCCTCATCCACCAGTTCCATGGGAAAGTTCAATCTTTTACTAGGTTACCTTTTATAATAAATGCTTAAGCTGGGTGTGGTGGTACACACCTTTGGTCCTAGCACTTGCGAGGCAGAGGCAGGCCAGCCTGGTCTATATAGGGAGCTCCAGGACAGCTGCTGCAGGGATACCCTGTCTCAAAAAGATGAAAAAAAAAAAAAAAAGAAAAAAGAAAGAAAGAAAAAGAAATGCTTGATGGTACATAAATCCTTTCTGACTTAGCAACAAATGCCACCTGAAAACCACTTTTTCTTTCTTTCTTTCTTTCTTTCTTTCTTTCTTTCTTTCTTTCTTTCTTTCTTTCTCTCTCTCTCTCTCTCTCTCTCTTTCTTTCTTTCTTTTTTTCTTGCTTGCTTGCTTGCTTGCTTGATTTTTCGAGGCCTCACTACAAGCTACTCCAGGCTGGTCTTGAACTTGACATCTCCTAGTCTCAGGCTCCTGAATATGGGATCTATAGCCATGTGTCACCACATTTGATTGTGAAGACATCTTCATTGAAGGTATTCCTTTTTTGCTTTCATATGAGCACTGATCCTCTCTCCACTCCACTACAGACTATCAAATGTAGCTTCAAGACAGCTTAGAGAAGAATAATACTGAAATCTACCCTGTGTTAGAAGAACCCAGTCCTTCTATGGGTTTCCCTTCACTACATCCCTAGTTCCTCTTGTCCTGGCCTGCAAATTACTTTCCAATGGAAAGACCCTGGGGCATTCGTCACTCCTGTAATCTAGACTATTAGAGCCAAAAGCTGCTTATAGCATTCTTGGTTTCTAAAACATGGCTTGAAATGTCCTAGCAAATGGTGGGTCCAGTTAACATCTAACAAAGCAGTAGTATGATTTGCAGAGAAACATTCTCCACCACAGTTAATTTTCTAACTTTTAACTGCTTCAAAGGATAACTTTTCCAGTCAACATTATTTAGAGTAATTATTCATGACATATTTCATTGTTGTTGTTTTTGTTTTTTTGAGACAGGGTCTCCCTGTAGCCCCAGCTGTCCTGGAACTCAATCTGTAGACTATAGAAGTAAGGGTTGCCCTAATTCGCTTCATTTTGGCTACAGCAGCCATCCTTAGGTATCCTTAAGTCTCTGTTGGAATTGACTTAGTTTAAAGAAAGGCCTGGTCACAAGCTTCTCCCCTACCCGCCCCCTGCTTGTAGCTAAAAGATAACAATAGAATGTATGGCTGAAGATCTGCAACCAATCACCAAACACCAGCTGCCCCAATGTCAGGAATGCCCAAAGAAGTTCAGAAAGCCCACTCCCCAGTGTCCAAAGTAACTGATCTCTCTCTCTAATGAACTGCGGGAAAGCTAGTCCAATTAGAAACTGCCCATTGTATTAAACTCTGTTTAAGCCAATGAATTTAAAAGCTAACAAGCCCACTCTGTATCTCCCCCTGGATTCTGTAGAAGAGACCCATGCACTTGTGGGCTGCTGCCACTGTAAACTAGCACTAGCTTGCTTGCTGGGATCTATGTCCCTGGAGCACCCATTTCTTTGTTCCTGTCTCTCGGTGCTCCAGTCCCCTTTGTTCCCATCTCTCCCCTCCCTCTCTAAACCTCTGCTTCCCCTGTTCCTGTTTCTTCTCTTCTCTCTAAACCTAAACCTTCTCTGCTTCCAATAAAATCATTTTTTTGATCTTCATAGGTGTGTTGGTATGGATTATTGAACTCTTTTTTTTTTTTTTTTTTTTTTTTTTTTTTTTTTTAAATGCTTAAAAGACCAGGCTGGCCTTGAACTTACAGAGATACCCCTGCCTTTGCCTCCCAAGTACTAGAATTAAAGGAGTGTGCCACCACACCAGGCCTCATAAAACATTTCTAACTTACATTTGGTAGCCCAATACCCAACTCCAGAAGTTGACAAAGAATTGAAGCTGCCTTCGTCCAAGTGACCCAGGACCTAAACTCTTGGTCCTGGCTAAATTCGAGGATAGTTCGGCATCCACCCCTGTCTGCCACACCCACTCTGTAATGCCTGTGTAAACAATATGAAAAATCATATCCAATACAGGCAGGGGAGCAGTGTCCTAAGGGCTGACGACCCCCTAGAGGTCCCTGGCAGAACCCCTGGCTAAAATAACTCCCGAGATTGAGATGCTTCCTAGGATTTACGTTTTCTGGTGTGGAATTAGCATAACACTGAGCACAAAAGATGCTTTTTCTTAAAGCCAGCTTATAAATACAAAATAAACTTTTTGAATGTGTCAAGAACTGGCAATTAAAATGCCTCTCTTGGGCAAGGGCTTTTTCCTGGCAGCAAGAATTTCTGCAGATCCAAAGTAAAAAAACAGACCTTTCTCCTTAACAAACAATGTAATGCAAGCTGTTAATATATATGGCAAGGTAAAACTGCTTCAGATAAGAAACAAAATAATTGCATGACAGTAATGTTCTTGCCTTACATGAATGTCCTTAAAGAAAACAGATTCCAGTGGTAAAATGTATGATGAAAAGACATCTCTTCATAAGGTTAAAACAAAAATTCCCCTTAAACCTAAAAATAAAAGAATTCCTTTTTCCTCTGGTCCTAGACAAAGAGGTAGATAAGACATTCCTTTTGTTAAAGCCTGGATTCTAACACCCCAGTAAAGCAAGAAGAACTAAGTCTCCTTACACCACCACTTATCTGACAAAAAACAAAGCTGTTAGCTGGAGCAAACAGTGGGACAGCTCTTGGTTCTCATATAAAATTTAAACCTTAGATTAGCAGTCAGAGTTAGAAAACTAATAGCTAACTTAGGATACAATTATAGGAATAAGGGAGTTTTTACTTCAATAGAAACTTAAAAGCAACTATTAACTTTAGATGTATTTACTCTAGCCTCAAATGGAGACATAAGACCAAATCTGCTGCTTAAAGAACTTTGTGGTTACTACCATGTGAGCTATGATTTTCAATTATGACTTGTAAAGCCTATGATGTTTTTCCCTTTTTTCTAAATGTTATTTCCTTGGTAAAGGTTTCTTAAGATTCCTACATTTTACTTCAAAGAAGTTTATTTCCTAACCAAACTTTGTGATGGTTTTTAGTTTCCTGCTCTGAGTGCTCTGAGCTTTTCAGTTAATGTGTAATCTTGACTTTTTTACCTACTATGTAATGTGAAGCTTTGCCAAATCCTTTGTTCTGCCCTTCTCCCAAAATCCACTATATAATTCACTGCCCCTGTTCAATAAATTTGCTGTAGATCTGGGAAACTTCTCTTATTTTTCATTTCTACACGCCGTCCACTGACTTCTGTGTTTTCCTGCCAAGAGGACTCTGCAAAAATCCACGACCCCCCGAGGAGAGCTATCCTAGTAGCAGGCAGCCAGGAACAGTTGGTAGCAGGATAGTTCCCAAATTTGAGTTCTGGTCCTAAACCCTAGTGCTTCCCTGTACCTTGAGTGCTTAGGTGGAACTAGGAAGAGCTTAGAATTCCAGTGCTCTTCTTCCTTCACCTAGGGTTTCCTGCCCTTCCAACAGACATCAACTCTGCAGCAGATGAAAACTCCTACTTCTGTTTTTTTTTTTTTTTTTTTTTTGGTCTTTTCAAATGTGTTTTTTTTATTTTAAATTTTATCTTAATACAAATCACAGAGATAAATAGGACAAATGGTGGCCCCTCAGTCACCCATGTTATAATCTATGTCCAAAAGCACTGTCACAGCTTCGGGTTGAGCGCCACCTCCATAGAAGCTACCCAGTGTTTTCAAGGGAAACATACACCATAATGTGCAGAGTTTGAAGGCATGGAGGGTTTCCTTGCTCCCAAGTCTTAATGACACAGGCCTTGGAGAGGACTCAAACCTAACCTAACCACCGAATACCAAAATGGTTCTCTATTGAGAACTGGCAGGCAATTATTTGAAAGGGGATAAAAACATTGCCAAGCAGGGTAGCACATGCCTGTCATCACCCGAGAGGTTGAGGCAGGATGATTGCAAGTTTGAGGCTGGCCTGGGCTACATAGTAAGTCTGTTTTTAAAAAGCTAATGCTCTTGCTGAACAGGGTGGAGTGTTATAATCTCAGCACTTGGGAAATGGAGGCAGGGGGCCAAGAGTTCAAGACCACTAGGGGAGAATGTGCTGCTGCCAGTTTGCTGACATTTCCCACAACTAACTTATGAACATTGATGCTTGTATCCACAGACTAGCTGCTCCCAGCCTGCATCGGACAGGCTTGTTTTCCAGAGGGTGATGGTTAATTCAAAGACTCACAACTGATCAAAGGAGCTGAAAAGGAGTGACTGTTCAGTGCTGGACCCTAATGGGACATCCCTGTCACTTCCCCCGGTGTCTAGGGAGCGTCGTGGAGAACAGGAGGGCAGGCAGAGGGGCTGTGAAGCCATCTTCTGAGGATGGCATGGCCACTGCAGCCACGGACACACAGCAGCCATGGCTACTGCCACAAGACCCAACCACAAAACCAAACCAAAGAGCTGAACATGGAGCCAAAGGGGAGAGGGACAAGCTGGCAAGAAGAGTAGGAGAGAGAGATCAGAGACAATATGGGATGGGGGGGCATATGTATGTCATTGTAAAGATGTTATTAAATTTTAGAGAAAGAATTCAAGGCAATTCTTGACTAGTTAGTGATATTGAGTGCAACCTAACCAAGTGAGACCCTGTCTCAAAAATCAAACAAGGGCCAGGTGTGGCACATGCCTTTAATCCCAGCACTCAGGAGGCAGAGGAAGGCAAATCTCTGTGAGTTCAAGGCCTGCCTAGTCTACATAGTCAGTTCCAGGACAGCTGGGGCTACAGGAAGACTCTGTCTCAAAAGACCAATACAACAACAACTGTGGGAATGAAACTTTGTGTGTGGCTTGAAGCAAGAACTTGTAAGACCTGTCCCGGAAGATCTCTGGTTATCTGATATATCTGTGGGCATTCAGTTGCCTTTGTGAGTTATGCATAGCAGGAAGATTCAGGATATTACAATGATTTTTGCTTTGCCCTGTGTCTGTGAAGTTCCAGGACCGGATGGCCCATTCGCTTGAGGCATTGAGCAAAATGTTGCACCTCTAGTTACTTGTTGTACAAACTGGAGCTCTGCAGCCCCCCTTCCACCTGCCCCCCACTTTCTTGCCCAGAGCACAGTAGCCTCCAATATATAGACCTCACTGACAGAAAATAAATGGAGTTACTATTTACCCAGCTCTCTGCATGTGAGTCTGCTCACTTTTCCACGGGTGATCTCCTGCCATTTTCCCTCCCCCTTCTTGTGAGAGTGAAGCCTAGAGACTGTCGGCCTGCAGGCAGGAGACAAGTCTTGGACCTGAGCAAAGAAGGGAAGAACAATGTGTAGAATGTGATCACACATGACTGAAAGACATTGAACAACGACAAACAACAACAACAAAAAACCCCAAGGGTAACAAAATTCACACACATTAGAATGAAGAAGAAAGTAATTTTATTTCTGTGAGCACAGTATAATAAAGCTGGACAAGAAATTCCAAGATAAATTATCTGGCTGTTTGGACTCTTCTTATCCTTTTTCCCTATATTCCCTCCTTCAATACAGACTCCAGAGCAAAAGATAATCTATTTTGTCATTTCTATTTGTGGTGCTGATTGAACCCAGGACCCAACTAACCAAGTGCTCAGTAACTGAGTATCATCAAAGGCCCAAAGTCCTGTTTCTTTTTGCCCCAGCTCTGTTCAAATAGCACAAGGACTAATTCTTCCAATATCTTTCTCCCTTCTTCTGGGAACAGAGAAACAGAAGACAAGGTGAGATAAACTGTAAGAGAAGCTGTGTCTGATGAAAGAAGAACCCAAGACTTACACAGTCTTATCTAAATGAACAGGAACCAAGTTGTAGGGAGGGTCACTCTTCTGAGGTGGGGCGCAGGCCACAATGAAGAATTTGTATTGGGTGGAGTCCTTGTACTGGCAGCTAGGATACCTTCCTGAAGTGAGTCTGCAGTCAGTCATGTTGACAGGCTTGGCACTCTGGTGGCAGTTGTTCTGACCATTCTTGCAGATGATATCGGGCAAGGAACAAATAGCAGCCACATTCTGGAAGGATTCGTGCAGAAAAGTGTTCTCAGGCTTACAGTGCCGGGTGTAATTGTTGACACCGTTCATGGCTCTGTTGCACTGCTGAGGACTTGTCCGTATGTGCTGAATTTCAAACCAGTGAGCCTTAGTGAGACCCTTAGGTGGAGCACAAAGTACACACACTGGCACCCACAGCCCCAGCAGCAGGGGGAGAAGAAGGCACCTCAGAAGATAGACCATCGTTTTTTCTGGGTAGGAAGAAGGAGGAAGATTATGGTAATAGTAGAAGCAATCAGCAAACTTATTTATCAGGACTAGATTTATTTTTTTTTTACCTTTTAAGATTTCATAGCTCTTAAAAAAGACAAAAAGGAAACAGGAATCTTCAGGAATCTTCTCACTGAGTCTCAGGATTCTATGAAAACTTGGAAGCCCAGTAAATGACAGGAAGTGAGGAGACCTTTCCTCTGACTGCCATGTCCCATCGTTCTCCCTGGCCTGTACTTACCCTGCCAGGCTTCCCTCCTGTGATCCCAGCTAAGATTCACCCTCTGTCTATGGCCAGCTCTTCCCAGCCACCTCCACTGCCTTCCCCTAGTGCAGAGGTTCCTCCTCTTACCAGTGTTTGTGCTGGGTTCCCACTGAGAAGAGAGGCTGAGAATTAGTCCCAGTTCCCAGTATGTGTCTGCTTTGCTCCTCCTGAGCCTGCCAGAGCTGCCTACAGGGGCAGGTCAAGAAACATTCAGAAGCCTAGGAAAGAGAAACATTAGATTTTGCAGGAGTGTAGCGCTCTGAGACTCTACAGCATTCTCTTTAAAGTGTCACTGCCAATGTTGTGTAAGCCTAAACCCAATTTAAGCAACAGAATGACTCAAAACACAGAGCTTTAAGGAACTGATCACTTTCAGAGAGATTTGGTACTTCCTTTCTGATGGGAGTTTCAGTTTTTATTAAGCCCTATCATTTAAGTTTCTTTTGCCTTACTTTTTCTTTCTTTCTTTCTTTTTCTTTCTTTTGTTTTCATCTTTTTGAGACGGGGTCTCCCTGTAGCCTTAGCTGGCCCGGAACTGACTATGTAGACCAGACTGGCCTTGAACTCACAGAAATCCACCTGCCTCTGCCTCCAAGTGCTGGGATTAAAGGCATGAGCCTCCATGCTGGCCATGATTTCAGTTTCTTAAGAGAAAGTATCATCTGTGCAGTGGTTGGAATGAGAAATGTCTCCACCCTCACCACACACACATACACACACGCACACATGCACACACTTGCACACATGCACACCATACACACACACCACACACACACATACACACATATACACGCACATGTACACACACCACACACACACATACACACATATACACGCACATGTACACACACCATACACACACGTACACACACATACACACACACCACACACATGCACACACACATACACACATGCACAGACACATACACACAGACACAGACACACACACACACATGCACACACACACACACACACAGGCTCATGTTTGAACACTTGGTCCCTTTGTCCTGGTACTGTTTGGGAAGATGATGGAAAGTTAAGAGGTGTTGACTTGCTGCAGAAAGCATGTCACCAGAGGTGGGGTGAAAGGTTGGTAACCTTGGCCCATGTCTAGTTCTTTCCCTGCTTCCCATGTGTGGATGCAAATGTGCTCCACCAACTTCCTGCTGCAGCTGCCTGTGGCCCTGCCTTCCCTGGCATTATGGCTTCTAACCCACTGGAACCAGAAGCCAAAGTAAACCCTTCTCTAAATTGCTTTTGGTTATGGTATTTTATCACACACAAAAGTAACTTGTTAGATTTATTTCAAGAGGGAAAAAGAAGTTTAGAATTAAGGAGAAGCAGAACCTGGGACAGGTGGGCAGTGAGAGGGACAGAGACCCAGTCTCCTCCTGAGGAGCTGGGACCTCTGGCTACCTGGTAGGGGTGGTTAGGACCTTTATAATCTACTTTGGGTCCAGTCACTTGTGTTTGATGCTGAGGCCTGGTATCTTTGCATAGACAAAGTCTTTTGTTAAGATGATTTCCTCAGCCCAGCAGGCTAGTGTCTCCCTGCAGATAGGCTGACTAGGGATGTCACACCAATGAGTCTATCTGTGGGTATCCAGCTGATAAGTCCTTTTGTGAAACCAGATTGTTGGTCTCACACCATTTGGTTGGGGGTTTTATGACCCTAGAAGTTTATGGCCCCTCTTCTATTCACAAGTCCTATTATAACTAATACCCCCTGTAAACCTGGCACAATAACTACCATATATTTGTTAATATTGTGTGTTCCATCAACATATGTATATAAATTTATGTATATGTTTATGGGTCAGATACTGGACTACTCAGATTCAGGAGTCAATATCCTAATGAAAGAGTCGGGCTAACAGCTCCATTTTCAGTTCACCCCACTATGTTTATAGGGCATATCCTCCTCTACTGTCTGGAATAAGCTGTTCATCAATCTGTGCTGGGTAGGAGGAACCTAACAGATTGTGCTGTTTCTGGGTCCATCCAGGGGTTGCAGTTGTCCTTCTCTCTCAAATGGAGTCATGAGATGCTTCTAAAATGGACATAGATACTTGCAAAATGCACCAATTACCTAATTGTATGACATACTGAGTAACATCAATGTTATCTGCAAACAACTGTGTCATTATATTGTAGAATCCCTTAAAAATAAACAAAAAAAAAAAAAAAAGAAATAGCATGTCCTCACAAGCAACAAAAGGAGTGACAGTCAGACTGACTAGACCATCAAGGAAGTTTTTTGCATAACATTCTAGCAGGTGTATTAAGCAGGAAGTGAACTGGCTGAGGTACAACAACAGGGGGTGGATGGCCTATTGAGAGCTATAGTTTAAAGTAACAGCATTGTTTCTTTCCTTTCCAAATTTTCTTGGACATATGAAAGTCATTTTGCTTTGATGACTGCTGCCATTTAAACATAAGTTTGGTTCTTTGTTTAGAAGGAAAATCGAGTATGCAAAACATAAAAGATTAGACACATGGTATTTTATCTTTTGCAAGATTTCTGATCTTTGACAATCTTAAATTTTAAATAAGATAGTAACTCAGTGATTTATTTGCATCCATAACTTATTTGTGTTTAGCATATACATAGACCATATAACATTACAGTAATAAATGATATTTTAATTCCTTTAAAAAAATAAAAAAATAAATAAAATGGAATCCTAGGGCAAGAAATGCCTTGGGAAAACTTCTGCTTAATATGAGTATGGAATAAGTTAGCTTGACATGGTCTGATATCAACTGATAGAATGCCCCTGTAGCAGAAAACCAAAACTCCTCTGAAACTGCCACTAACCTTCTCTGCCCGTGCTCTGTCCCCAAACTGCTTCTCTCCTTTATCTGTCCCTGAGACTGCTGCTAACCTTATGGATTAATCCCACCTGGACCTGCCACTCCCAGAACTCTGGAGGAAATATTTGAGACAGGCTGTTGCTCAAGATAGTTGTCTTGCTTGAGCAAGTGGCTCCAGAAAACGCTTCCTCATGCCCTAGCCCCCATCCAGTCTCTGAGTCTCCCAGTGCCCAGGACAGCAGCCTCCAGCACATGGGAAGGTACCCGTCCCTTGCTGCACCTTGAATGATGAGCCCAGTCTCATCTAAGGTCTGGTATGCAGTCTTTCTTTCTCTCATATTGTTCCTGTATTCTGTGCTCTTCCACATTCATATCATGCTGGGATTTACCACGTATGCTCCCTCAGGTGAATGACGTCCAGGTAGGAAGGAGGGGTTCCAGTCTTCTGCTGTTAAGCTCTGGAACTGCCTCCTCCAGTTTCCTACTCTGTTTTAGTCTCCCTGGACACAGAGCACAACTAGCAGTGGTGACTTGAGTTCCCAGTGCCCTTCCTGGCCTCAGTACAGGTAGCAAGGAAATCCCAAATCCTGAGGAAAAAACTCCTGTGTGGTAGTGCTGGCCTTTAGTCCCAGCACTCTGGAGGCAGATGAAGACAGATCTCTGAGAGGAGCCAGCCTCATTTACCTAGTGAGTTCTGTTAGATTATAATGATGCAAACCCCCAATAAAAGACAGGCACATGAGGCTTAGTCACTCTGGGAAATTGTCAGGACCGAGTATCTGTTGGTACATGGTGGGGTAGCCAGCAAGATGTCGACTGAGGCACGCTCTTTTACAGTCACTCAGGTAAGGGGAAGATGTCCTAAGATTTACAGCCTCTGGAGGAAATGGACAACTGTGTGTCCCTTGGAATTCTGGGGAACCCAGACCTAACAAGTTCCAGGCCAGGTGGAGTTACGGGGAGGCCCTGTCTCAAAACGAACAAAGAAACAAACAAAAACAAAAACAAGACAAAAGGAAAAGAAAAAGAGAAACAGAAACAGAAAAGCTTCTGGTCTAGAGCTAGACTCTCTGGACTGGTGGAGATGTAACACTCCAGTTGGGTCGATCAGCCTCCTGGCCAAGGAGCCACCCCTAATAAGGCCCTGTAAAGTTTAAACCATGCTAAAGAGAGAGGCAGAATAATTTGTCCTTTAATGAGATAATGTACTTTTCATTCCTGCCCTTAGCTCAGTAGCAGCTGCCTCAGCTGCCTGCTTTTCTGAATTACTCAGGAAAACATAACTTTTCCTTTTCTTCTATCTCTTTTATTAACTTTCTTTTCCCAGCACTTCTGGCTTTCACAGCGTTTTAGGAATCCTCGCTCTTTCTCTAAAAGCCTCTCTGTCCCTGCCATGGAGCTTATCGGCCATGTGCCGGACCTCCAGGCCAGCTTGGATCACAAGTCTTTTCCTTCTCTCCTGCATCTCCTCCTCCAGGCAGCTGCTGAGATTTACAGCTTGCCTGCCCCGGGGTGTTTTTCTTTTAACATCCAGTAAAATGGTCTTCAAACATTTTTAAATTCTTCTATTAATGAGACTTAGAACCTCAGGAGAAAACCCTAATTTCTCTTTTATCACTAGGCACTCTTCTTGCCCTCGGAGCAGGACCGCTGGGGGTGTCATAAGAGGTACTGAGCATCCCCAAACCCCTGAGATGGGTAGAAGCTAGTGTTTTATTAAGTTAATACATCCTATTGGTCACAGGATGCTAGGTCAGACATCCAGGTGGACAAAGAATGGCTATTAAGGGGGCTAACGAGGGCCCAAGATAAGTGGTATTTAGGCTCTGTACCTGCAACGTTCCAAACACTACAGTCACTGAAGTTCTTCTCAGCCTTGCAGAAGATTCAGTTTGAAGACACACATTTTTTTCTGCTCTGGGAACTTCATACATGGGCATATTAAAATCATATCAGTCCCAAGAACTGATCAGACATGGCAGACCAGCAAAACCAGGTGTAGTGCCCTTACCTGGGCCACACAAAGTGCTAGCACCAGGTGCTATGGCCTACTAACTTGTCATCTTATGGCTGATGCATACATCAAGGATGGGCAGTCAG
The DNA here is from genome assembly GCA_009823505.1 of Rhizomys pruinosus. NCBI lineage: Eukaryota > Metazoa > Chordata > Mammalia > Rodentia > Spalacidae > Rhizomys > Rhizomys pruinosus. The sequence goes on from VZQC01007535.1 coordinate 139,638, forward strand.
ATCGCTCCCAACCCACCCTGAGCCCTTACCTTAGCTCAGGACCCTACTGTTGGCATGGCCTACTCAACCACTGTCTTGCCCATCCACCTGTTGGTTCTTTTTCTGGATCAGTTCTCTCTCCCCAGTATCCACCCCCTTTTTTCTTTTTTATGTTGTTGCTTTTTGAAACAGGGTCTCACTATGTAGCCCTGGAACTCGCTATATAGACCAGGTTGATCTGCCTGCTTCTGCTGGGATTAAAGGTGTGAGCCACCTCACCTGGCAGTTTCTACCCCTTTGTCTCTGTTGGTTATGTTTTGCTCTGAACTCTGATTCTCCCATAGCTGGATCTCTATAGCAATTTCTTCTTCCCTACTGGATGGATTTTCTATATTATCAATCCAGATTTTATTGACATCTTTATCCATCCACTTCTAAAACTTCCTGAACTCTTATGTATCTTCTTGTATTCATTCTGTAAACCACATATAGGTGTATATTTGGAGAGATGGAAGATATGATAGATAAGTATACTTACTGTGTAATATGAGAATTAATGTTAGTAATTGAGATAGAAATAAAATAACCTATATTTATCTCAGCTATATTACCTAAGCAGGCAGGATCATCTGGTAAATGGTGGCACTTTGTGAAGTATTATTATTGAATAGATTCTGACGTTGTGGAAAGACACCGAATGTGTTTTTGTTTCTGGTATAATGTGCTCATGATACAGATGCACACTCCTGTTCCTGAATTTTACATGGGTACTGTTGGAATCCAGACCAGACTGCTATTCAGACCATGGCAGCCTCTTCCTCACAGACTTTGTGAGGAAAAAGGCAGCCCCTTGCTGGGAGCCTGTCTGTGAATCTCTGAACACCTAACAGACTTCCCAGGTGCCTGGACTCCTGGAGAATGCAGGCACTATTCTCGCTGAGTTTACAGGCTCAGACTGCCGGACTCTGGGACAATAGAGGGATATATCAGAGACCGGTGGCTGGCATGTCTCCCACCAGTATAATGGTTACCCTTCAACTCCATGTGCCCCCCTCCTCAGCTCTCTGTCCCACGTTCTCTGAGTCACTTTCCTTCACGGCAAAGCAAGGTCCTCCTTCCTCTCCCTCACTACCCATCAGGCAATCAGGGACAGCTTGACTATATGAAACCTCCCCCTTTCTCTGAGACCCATAAGAAAGGACCCCCATTCTGCCTCATGGGCTTGATTATCCTCAGAGCTCCTGCCTTGCTGTCTGTATATATACTCAGGGTTTTATTTTTTGTGTGTTTTTTTATATTTTTATCTTTTGAACTTTTTGAAACAGGGTTTCTCTATAGCTCTAACTGGCCTGGAACTCTCTATGTAGACAAGGCTGGCCTTGAACTCACAGAGATCCACCTGCCTCTGCCTCCTGAGTGCTGGGATTCAAGGCATGCACCACCATGCCTGGCATATCCCCGTGGTTATAATGACTCTTCTAATAAATCTCTTATGCAGTCCATCCCAGTTTCCTCCTTGAGCCTCAAACCTGAAACCTTTCTGGAACTGAGGATCTGAACTCAGGTCTTCTCACCTGTGTGGCAAGCACCTTACTGATTAAACCATCTTCCCAGCCCTCAAAATAAATATCCTTTTTTTTTCCCCTTAGTTATCTCTTTTATGTTTATTAGTGTTTTGCCTGAAAGGATATCATAAGTGTGCAGTACCCTCAGAAGCCAGAAGAGGGCATTGGTTCCCCTGGAACTGGAGTTATGAATGGTCGTTAACTGCCATGTGGATGCCAGGAACCAGAACCCAGATCTTCTGAAGAGCAGCCAATATTCTTAACCACTGAGCCATCCCCCCAGCCTCCTAAACAAACATTCTTAATGAGGGAATCCAGCAGATCCATCTGGCTATCTGTGGTTGATGGAAGAATTATTTTAAAGTTATTATTGTTATTGCTGTTGTTATTATTATTATTATTTTATTGTTAGTGTGTATGTATGTGAGAGAAAGTGTGAGTGAGTGTGTGTGTGTGTGTGTGTGTGTGTACACATTGCCATGGTATGCTCATGGAGGGCAAAGGGTAACTTTCTGGAATTGTTTCTCTTTTCCCATCTTTGTATGGGTTTGGGGGATGAAAATCAGGTCAAGAGGCCAGTGTGGCAATAGCTCTTAAATTACAGTAGAAATAAATGCTTGTTAAGAGAAAACTCCTCCCAGTTAAGACAATAGAATCCCTGGCATGGGTGGAGATTTCACATTTCTGTTGGGCTAGATCAATCACTTGGCCAAGGATCCACCCACAGGAAGGGGGATTCATTTTAAGCCATCCTAAAGAGATGGGGGGTAATTAGTTCTTTAATGAGATCCTGTGCTTTTTCTTCCCAGAATTCCCTTCCCAGTGCAGTGCTTTCCAGCAGCAACTTATAAATATGCCCACTTTTCTGAATTCTTTCTGTCTCTTTTCTGAGTATGCATTCCCCAACATTTTGGGCTTCCCCAACACTTTGGGTTTTCTTACTCTCTCTCTCTAAAGCTCCCCTCTAAAGTTGCTAGTGTGTCATGAGTCTGACTTCCAAGCTGGCTTAAAGCCACATGGCCTCTCTTCTCTTTTCCACTTTTCTCCTCTGGGCAGCTGCCAAAGTTACAGCTTGCCTGCCCTGAGGATTTTTATATTAAACTCTAATAAAATTATCTTCAAGCTTCAGTTTGAGTCCATCCTTAAATTCTTGTATTCATTCATTCATTCATTCATTCATTCATTCATTCATTCATTCGAGACAAGATCTTCCTGTAGCTCCAGCTTGCCTGGAACTCACTATGTGGATTAGGTTGGCTTCAGTTTCACAGAGATCTTCCTGTCTTTGCCTCTCAAATGCTGAGTTTAAAGGTGAGCACCACCACACCTGGCTTTAAATTCTTTTTTTGTGATGAGACAAAGAACACTTAAAGCAGACCCCAATTTACCCAGTATCATATAACAACTATGATGGACCCCAAAATTGTGGTAACACTTACCTGAGCCATCTCATCATCTCAAGAAAGATCTTTTTAATTGATTTTAATTTTGCATGTATGAGTGTTTTGCCTACCTGTATATAAGTGCACCCATGTGTGCAATGCCAGTGGACACCAGAAGAGGGCATTGGATTCCTGGAACTGGAGTTATGGATGTTTTTGAGCCATCCTGTGGGTGTTGGAAACAGAACAGATCCTCTGCAAGAGCCATCTGAGATTCTCTCTAGTCATAAAGGATTCTTTTTGATCAGAAGATGTTTATACCTTCCAACATATGAAAACCCATATAATTATAATATATCATATAATATAATAAGATATATATATATATATTAGAAATCTACAATCAGGGAGAGCACTTGTCATTCTGTTTTCTCAAGGTAAAAATTAAAACTCCGGGCTGGAGATATGGCCTAGCAGTTAAGAGCGCCGACTGCTCTTACAGAGGACACGGGTTTGATCCCCAGCACCCACATGGAGGCCAAGAACCGTCTGAAACTCCAATTCCAGGAGAACTCTAGTTCCAGGGGAGTCTGATACCCTCCTCTGACCTCCACGGCATTGCACGACACGGGTGCACAAACTTGCATGCAGACAGTACATTCATACATATACAGAAATAAATAAAATTAAAAAATTAAAACTCCAAGCCAAAGGATATGTGTTAGGTCTGGGTCCCCCAGGCTCCTAAGGGACACACAGATGTCCACTTCCTCCAGAAGCTGTCAGTCAGTGACCTCACTTCCCCTTTACCTGAGGTCCTGCCCAGGCTAGTAAAAGGGCTTGCCCGAGCAGCCATCTCTGCTGGTAGTTACCATGTGCCAACAGGCTTGTCAGCCCTGATGATTACTGAAGTAAATATGTTCTGGAGTGACCTTAAGCCTGGTGTGCCTGTCATTTAATCTGGGATTCACACCTACATAGATCCAATATATATGCACCTTTTTTCTAACAATATGGGAGGAAAAAAATGATGACCAAATAAACATAACAACAACAACAAAACCTCAAAATAGTTTTTGGAGTTCCTGCCATGACCTACCACATTATCTGTACCACTCTGCCTTTCCTCCCATCTTGGTAGAACTAATGATGCCACCCAACCACCACCCAAGTCATGACTTGCCTTTATCTTAGTGCATAAACATTTACACCCCCACTGGATGCCTAGGCATATCACAAACATGCTGGTACATGCATAAAAGGCACCTTAACCTATTTGTGGCAAAATCACAACTAGACTTGTTTTATATTGCATGCAATCACACTGCTTATACCAACACACAACACAAAGTCTATACACATACTGTACACGTGCATCACATATATTGGTATCACTATTTGTGGAAGGGAAGATCATTCAGTCTGGATAGTTATAAAGATGTCAACATTAAGAGTAATTGGGGATAAGTCAAGAGAAAATGCTGTCATGGTTTGGCTCTCTGAAATGTCCTCCTAAATGCTTGTGTATCAAAGGCTTCCTTTCCAGCTGATAGAATTTTGAAAGGTGATTGATTGGGTGTTGAAAACTATGACTTATTTCAGTAGTGTGTTAATCTAATAATTCATAGTCAAGTGGATTTGAGGGGCCCAGGTGGAGGACCCAGGGCCCTGAGGACATTATTTTGAGAGTTCCTCTTGTCCCTCTACCCTATCCTTCCTTTTCTCTCTACTCCCCAGCCACGGTGAGGTGAGAAGCTCTGCTCTTCCACATACTTCCCTCTGTAACGTTCAGTCTCACCATAAGTCCCATGGACAACCAACAGAGCCAACAGACCATAGACAGAAGCCCCTGAAACTGTGAGGCAAAATAAGTACCCTTCTTCCTTTAAGTTGTTTCTCTCAACGACCGTATGAGCTGAGTGATGAAAATATGAATAAGTTGGGTAAAGGAGGGCATATTATTCTAGGCAGAGAACAACATAAGCAAATTTGTAATAGCAAGACTCTATGTGATTCATAACTCCAAGTGGTTGGAAAATATTGACATACATGTACAAAGTGGGAAGTAACAGTAGCCATTGTAAGCAGGACTCAACATGTGAGAACGACTACAGGTGGACTTTCTAGATGAAGGTTGGCTCTAGCATCTTCATGTCTTCAATGCTATCAACATAACCATCCATGTTGCAATGGAACTGAACATAGCTATAGCTCCTGCTCTCTCTATAGTGGTTTCTGGAACTCTCCAGATGACACTGGAGTACTTTAATGGGCATCCGACCCCAAACATAGGAATTTTTGTATCGATCTTTCCAGTTGCCACTAATACATATATGCTCAACTTTGTACCATGAGATATAAATGAACAAGTGGTTGAGCTTGGATTTCAGAGCTTTTTCTTTCATGAGGGTATCACAGTTATATTCACTGAATTCTTTGCTTGGAGTTAGGTAGTGCAGTTGCATGAATTCCCGCCTGGATGCGTTCTCGCTTAGCACAAGATTGCACTGGAAGCACAGCAGGATCAAGAGCATGCCCCAGGTCTTTGGAAAGGAAGCCATCGCAGACACCTGGCCACCTAAGTGAGCACAGGAAAGAGACAAGAAAACAGTAAGGACATACTTCCCCGAGGGCTGAGTTGAGTTTAACAATTCTTATTCCTGCCTAATTTTGTTTGGTTCCTAGACTGAGTAACCCTTATTAGATAACAAATTTAATAGCAAATCAAAAATATGTTGCAGACTAGAGAGGCAAGAATAAAATTGGAAAAAGGAGATGAAGTTTATTTTGAAAATTCTAATTACCTTCTATACTCCTTCCCATGGGTCTCTAGCTAGCTCTAACTAACTCCTCAACTCTCAGGAGATCATGTGTCCAAAAGACATGTCTGCAAAGTGGAAAGAATAATCTCACTTAAGAGACTATAGAACATAATTACTTGGGAGATATTTCCAAGGCAAGAAGGCTTTGGCTCCCAGGCTGGACTTATACTGATGGCAGGATAGGATAGTTTTCTAATCTTGACTTCCTTATAGGATTTCCTCAAACTCTAGGTGAAACACAGTAGCATTTCTACACTGTCACATCTGTTCTCAGGGACCAATTAAAGATAACTGTATTCATTACAAATTGTCAGCGCTGTGTGTTGAGAATGTCATGGTAAAGGAAGGTGCACATCTGAAATATTGCTTCATTAGTGAAACACCAAGACTAAAACTACCTTCACATGAGTGACTTTGGCAGAGAAGACAAGAGTCCAGTTGTTTGAAAACATTCTCCCTCTCCCTTTTAAACTAGGTCCCTAACCTCTTTTACATGAGGAGTGTACCTGAATCTCTCATCTTCTTCACAAAGGATACCTTAGAGAAGTATCACAGACCTGAGAGAGTCAACAAAGATGCTTTAACTGACTGGATACAGAGGAAGAGGCCTTATCAGCAGGGCTAATGCTGAGCTGAATTTAAGCCTTTGCTTTCTATCACGTGGGTCATTTTTCATTCTCAATTCTAAAAAGTCAATCTATCTAGTGATTCTGAGCCTTTCAATCAGTGTCCTATGCACCTAACTCACCTAATCAGATTTGGCGCTCTGGTTTCTGGTTGCAGTGGCTACCGGTATGTGGATGTGAAGAGCAGAGTCTGCGTCCTTCCTTAGCTCTCAAGACGTCCACAGCAGTAGAAAAAGACAGTGGGAGGTCAGCACTCTCCGTTTGCGGGGGTGGTGGCCTGGAGGGCGGGGCCAGAGCCAGGTATGTGTGAACCTATTCCTATATCTTCTCATGTGGAACGTTTGGGTTCACCTTGAGACTAGCCTTGAGCAAAGACTGCACACATCAAAGAACCATGCCTTTTTTCACAGAGGAATTGAAATCACTAACAAAGGTCGATCCCAGGGAGGATGTTCTAGTTGCTTTCTATTACTATGATAAAAAACTGACCAAAACCAATGTGGGAGGAAGGGGTTTATTTCATTTACATGTCCTAATCACAGACTATCATTGAGGGAAGCCAAGGTAGGAACTTAAACAGGGAAGGATCCCCAGCACAGCCTGTGGAGAAGCAATGCTTACCAGCTGGCCTCCTCTGGCTTGCTCAGCTACCTTCCTTATGCAGCCCAGGCCCACCTCCCCAGGGACAGCACAGCCCACAGTGGGCTGGGCCCTCCTCACATTAGTTGGCAATAAGAAAATGCTTCACAAATGTAGCCACAGGCCAGTCTGATGGAGCAAATTCCTTGACTGAGGTTTTCTCCACCCAGGTGTCTCTAGTTGGTATCAAGTTGACAAAAACCTACCAGCACAGAAGGGTTATCAGTGGTTTTTGGAAGATAATAAAAAATTTGGCCCCCAAACTCACTTCCTGACAAGCTTGTGGAGAAAAGTCCATGGATGGCAGCCAGGCTATGTTCTACAGGAAATTTGCCAAGAATGTCAACTGTGGGCCCTTCACTGAGAGGTGAAAGAGCAACTAGCAAATGGTGCAATTTATGGATACACTGAGGTACTGGAACGTACTTTCTATCAACACCTTCAAGGGTTGTTAGTAGTTAAGCCATGCTGTTGGAATTTGTCATTAGGCCACCTTTGTTATTAGCAAGTTAGAATGTATCAGTTTATATTCAGAACTTATTTTCAAAGCTGGGTGTGGTGGTGAGTGCCTGTAATCTCCTCACTTAAGAAACTGAGGCGAGCCAGGGATGGTGGCACACATCTTTAATTCCAGCACTTGGGAGGCAGAGACAGGCAGATCTCTGTGAGATCAAGACCAGCCTGGTCTACACAGTGAGATCCAAGTCAGCTGGGGCTACAGGGAGCCATGTCTCGAAAGAAAGAAAGAAAGAAAGAAAGAAAGAAAGAAAGAAAGAAAGAAAGAAAGGAAGGAAGGAAGGAAGGAAGGAAGGAAGGAAGGAAGGAAGGAAGGAAGGAAGGAAGGGAGGGAGAGACCAGCCTGGGCTACAAAGGAAGACCCTTCGCAGGAAAAAGACAATGTACATCTGATGCCAGTTCACATCAAACATCTCTGGAATTAGACAGGTGCCTCTGCTGGTAGGCTGGGTGGGGGCTGATTCACACTACATTCTCTATATTCTTCTACTCTCTTATTCTTTGAGTAACAGGGGAGAGCATCTATTGAGAAATTCTGAGCATCCAAGTTTGAATAATTTAAAGATAAATCAGAGAAAAAAATGGCAATCATATGCAGGCATATCTAGAGCCTTCTGTAATACGTTTGCATGAACTACTGAAGATTTAAATGTAATTAGTAACATAATGGGTGTAGAGAAGATGGGAAAGATATGAACTGGTATGTGAAGAAACAAGAAGAAAGAGAGCAATAAATGTTCTCTTTGGTGGTGCTGGGATTGAACCTAGGACCTTGCCCGTGTTAGGCAAATGCTCTTCCATTGACCAACTTCCTGAGCCCAAGCTATAGTATCACATTTTAGGCATATATACCTCTGTGTTTTATGTATTTGAAAGTATCAGCAAGTAATTTTGAGAATTGTAAGAATGCATGTAAGGACTTGAGTCCCTACCTGTAAGGGAGCTTGAGCCAGGTGGATTGTCGGATAATTGAATCATTGTCTTGTGTGGCTGTAGGGGCAGAGTGCTCTGCTAACCGGTATAAAAGGTGGGCCTACCTATTGCCACTGTGGGAGTCAAGTGCTCAGAGCTTAGATCAGGTGATTTTGCTGGACCACCTGTAGGTTGTTTCCTACCTGGTTTTTGGAGAACCTTCAGAACAGAAAGGGAAGAGTGAGTTAAACTTCCAATATATAACCAAAATTGAAAGCCTGAAACCTAGACAAGTCAACACTCCATAAACAAGGAGAAAACAATGAAGGCATCTGAAGGAAGCAAGCAAAGCAAGCCTTCAACATAGTGAAGAAACATTTGAGATTTGTAGCAGAATACAAACAAAAAGAAACCCATATGCCAAAAGCACAAGGAAAGAACAACATGGATAAAGTGCAGAATAATTCCACACCAAGCTCCACCAACCCTTTAGGAGATTTCTACAATGAGATCACCCTAGAGGTAACCCAGGACACAGATCTTAGAAGAAAAATTGCACACATATTCAAAGAATATAAAGAACAAGCCAGAGAACTAAGGAGAGAGAATGAAAAACTCAAGAAGGACCTAGAGGGAGAGAATGACAAACTCCAGAAGGAAGTGGAAATACTAAAGAAATCACAAGACAAAATGAAAAAGGAAATTGAACACTCATCCAATCAAGAGGAAAGGAACAGAAAAAGCCTCAGAAATAGAATGGAGAAAGCAGAACAAAGAATATCAGATCTGGCAGATAACACAGAACATCTAAAAAGCTCAAGTAAAGATTATGAAAGATTAAAAAATACACAAGAGTGGAACAACCAGGAAATGTGAGACACTATGAAAAGATCAAACCTTCACATCATAGGGATAGAGGAAGGAGAAAAATCCCAAGAGAATGGTATTGATCAAATCTTCATATAATAATATGATGAATAATAGATGAAAATTTCCTCAAACTAAAAAGACAAACCCATACAAATACAAGAATCACATAGAACTCCAAATAGACAAGATCAGAAAAGAAACTACCCATGCCATATCATAGTTAAAACACTAGTTGCCCAAAACGAAGACAAAATTCTGAAAGCCACAAGAGAAAAACAAGTTACATATAAGGGGAAACCCATCAGACTTACACCTGACTTTTCAGTGCAAACAATGAAAGCAAGAAGAACGTGGAGCAAAGTATTCCCAGTGTTAAAGGACTATAGATGCCAACCCAGGTTACTATGCCCAGCAAAAATGTCGATTCTAGTTGAAGGAGAGAGAAAAATCTTTGATGACATAAACAAAATGATAGAATACATGTCTGGAAAACCAACCCTCCAGAGAATACTTGAAGTAATTCAAAGGACAGAAGAGAGGAGCAACTATCCCCAGGCACCTAGAAAGAGAAATTAATAAAAGCATAACTACAGAAGTAGAAACCTAGACCAAAAATGCAAATGGATAATAAGGTGAAAGGAAGCAACACACATCTTTCAATTATAACCTTAAATATTAATGGACTAAACTCCCCAATCAAAAGACATAGACTGGGAAAATGGAATAGGAAACAGAACCATCGATATGCTGTCTAAAAAAACACATCTTACCTTCAAGGAACAGGCACCACCTTAAAGTGAAAGGATGGAAAAATCAATATTCCAAGTTAACGGTACCAAAAATAAAGCAGGTATTGCTATTTAATATCAGACAAAATAGACTTCAAAGAAAAGAAATCAGAAGAGACAAAGAAGGCCATACATTCTTACCAAAGGAACAATTCACCATGACAGATTTCACAATTATGAAAATATTATGCACCAAACTCTAGTGCAGACAAACTTTATAAAGACAATTACCCAGGACCACAAGGAACGATTAACCCAGTACACTCACAGTAAGGGATTTCAATACCCCCACTAAGCCCTTCGGACAGGTCAACAGGACAAAGAATAAACAGAGAGACATCTTGAACTGAATGATATGATACACCAAACGGACCTCACAGACATCTACCCAAATATCCACCCCAATACCAGAGAATGCACTTTCCACTCAGCACCCCATTGAACAGTCTCCAAATCGACCACAATACTGGGACAACAGAAGAAACCTCCACCAAATACAAAAAGATTGAAAATTCATGCATCTATCAGACCACAACACAAAAAAGCTCATTATCAAACACCAGAAAGAGCCCTACTATTTACAAAAACACATGGAGATTAACAACACAGTCCTGAATAAATGAATGGGTCAAAGCGACAAGAGATAAAGAAAAAATTAAAAGCATTCCTGGAACTGAATGACAAATATAATACAACACAACAAAAACCTATGGGATACTTAAAAGCAAATCCTAAGAGGTAAGTTATAACCCTGGGTGCCTACATTAGGAAATCCAAACTTTTTTTTTTTGCGGTTCTTACCTTAGCCTTTAAATGGCTGCGCTATCCCCAGTGCCTACATAGAAAAACAGAAAGCGCACAAGTGAACGATCTAACACTTCAGCTAAAAACACTTGAGAGACAACAAACAGATGAACCCTTAACAGACAAGGAAGAAATAACAAAAATCAGAGCAAGAAATCATGAAATCAGAAACAAAAAGGAAAACCAATACAAAAAATTTATGGGAATCCAAAAGTTGGTTCTTTTGAAGAATAAACAAGATAAAAGAACCAAGAATTTACCAAGAAACAAAAGACAGAAAAGAAACAACTCCACTCATACAATCCGTGGGTATAATTAAAGGGGAAATATCACAACAGCGCAATTAAAAAAGCTCCAGAAAATCATGAGAATAACTTCAAAAACCTTGCCAGGCGCTGGTGGCACACACCTTAATCTCAAGCCATGGTGCAGGAGGCAGGAGGCAGGCGGATCTCTGTGAGTTCAAGGCCCAGCTGCTGGCTACAGATTCAAGTCCAGTACAGCAGAGCTTACAGGAGATACTCTTCTCAAAAAAAAAAAAAAAAAAAAGAATTACTCTTAAGTTTTGAAAACCTAGAAGAAGGATGGCAATATGAATACATGAATCATGTGGGAATCACCAAAGCTCAACCAAGAAAGACGACATCGACAGTCTTCATTTAAACAGGACCCTAATATATGAAGAATAGAAATTGACGATTTATGTACATAAAAAGCCTACAAAAAAAAGCCGCCCAGGCCCAGACTGGTTTCCAGGGAAGAATCTATATTATAAAACATTTCAAAAAAGACTCACAACCATTATTACTCAAATGTTTAGATGAGATACAGAGGGAATTCTCCCAAACAAATTCTTTCTATACTGAAGCCAGCAATACTCTAGTTACCAAAAACAGCCACAAGATAACAACCAAAAAAGAGAACTACAGACCCATCTCATTAATTGAACACAGATGCCCAAAATTCTAAAACAGGGAATGCAAATCGCATACTTACGACCCACATCAAGAAAGATCATCCATCTTGACCAACTGGGACTCGATTCATACCAGACATGGGGATGGTTCAACATACGAAAATCAATAATATCATTCAAGCACATATAATTGATGTGATGCCTAAAGACAAAAACCACACGACCATCTCAATATGTGTGGAAAAAGCCTTTGACAAAAGCAGCATCCCTTCATTGCTTAAAGTCTGAGGGAGGAATTGGTATTGGGGGGGGGGAGGGAACATTCTTCAATGTAATCAAACCAAATATAGGAAACCCACAGCCAAATATCATCCTAAATGGGAAAAAAAAAAAAAAACGAAGAGCTTCCCTTTAAAGGTAGAACTCGGACTGGAGAGGATTGGCCTAGTCGTTAAGAGCGCTGACCGCTCTACAGAGGACCCGGGTTGAACCCCAGCACCCACATGGCGGCCAGAACCGTCTGAAACTCCAATCCAGGAGAACTTCCAGTTCCAGGGGAATCCGACACCCCTTTCTGACCTCCGCGGCATTGCACGACACGGGTGCACAAAACTTGCATGCAAACAGTACATTCATACACACTACAGAAATAAATTAAATAAATAAATAAATAAAATAAATAAATAAATAATAATTAAAATAAAGGTAGGAACTCGCAAGTTCTGCCCCCGTCACCACTCCTTTTTAGTTTATTTTTTTTGCTTGGAAGGAATGAAAAGGAAATAAAGGAAGTACTAATTGGAAATGGAAGGAAGTCAAGTATCCCTTTTCACTGATGATATGATGTTTACTCTAAGAGGATGCCAGAAACTCCACGAGAACAACATGGCAGAAATGATAAGACTTTCATAAAAGTGTCAGGATACAAAAATCTAACCTCAGTAGCCTTTCTTTACACCAACAACAAGCAACGGAAGAAAGGAATAAGGAGACCTTCCCACTCACAATAGCCTCAAAAAAAAAAATACCCTACGGAACAAACCTAACCAAAGACACTAAAGATCTCTACAACAAAAAAATTAAACCCCTGAAGAAGGAAATTGAAGAAGACATCAGAAGATGGAAAAAATCTCCCATGCTCATGGATTAGAGAAAATTAAATATAGTAAAAATGTCCAATCTACCCAAACTCTTGTAAAGATTTAATGCAATTCCAATTTAAAACCCCCAAGAGTTTCTTCACAGGCTTGGAAAAAAAAGTCCTTAATTTCATTTGGAAAAACAAAAGACCCCGCAATAGCCAAAACAACCCTGAATGAAAAAGAGCATAAAAGGGGGGAAATCCTATACCAGACTTCAAAACTATACATTACAGGGATATAGCATGAAAACAGCTTGTACATGGCACAAAAAACAGACCTGTTGACCAATGGAAACAAAACCGAAGATCCAAACTTGAGCACATATGATTTCAGCCACCTCAATATTGACAAGGGGCCAAGAAGGACACAATGGAGGAAGGGAACAGCATCTTCAGCAAGTGGTGTTGGCCAAAACTGGATCACCACTTGTAGAAGAATGAAATTAAACCTAAACCTACCTCTACCCTGTACAAAAGTCAACTCCAAATGGATTAAAAGACCTAAACATGAAACCTCAAACTCTGAAGGCAATAGAAGAAAAAGTTGGCAGCAGCGACTACAAGACATAGACGTAGGAAATGACTTCATAAATCAGACAACAGCTGTGGCAAGAATTAAGTCAACAATGACACAATGGGAATCATCTAAACAACAACAGCTTCTGTACATCAAAAGAAACCAATCAAGGAAGTGAAGAAATCCCACAGAGTGGGAGGGAAAACTTCACCGCAGATACATCTGACAAAATATTGACTTCCAGAAATATAAACACTCAAAAAAACACAGGAAAGAAAGAAAACAAATGACCCACTCAATAGATGGAGCAAAGATGCTGAGCAGAGACTTCACAATGAGGGATTAGAGATGGCTGAGAAACTCTTAAGAAGTGTTCAATGTTGCTATAATTAAGGAAATGCAAATTAAAACCACCTTAAGATTATCATCTTACTCCAATAAGACTGGCTGGTAGGATCAAGAAAACAAATGATACCAAAGTGCTGGAGAGGTTGTGGGGGAAAGGGGAATACTCATTCACTGCTGGTGGGAATATAAACTCATACGCCATATGGAAAGCAGTGTGGAGAACTTGGAAGACTTAGAATGAACTTGCCACCTGACCCAGCCATACCACTCCTGGGTTTGTACCCACAAGACTCATTCTACTGCAGAGATACATGCACAGCCATGTTTATGCAGCTCTCTTCACAATAGCAAGGAGCTGGAACCAACCCAAGTAACCCCCAACTGACAAGTGGATAGAGAAAATGTGGTACATCTACACAATGGATTCTATATGCAGCAGTAAAGAAAGATGACATCATGTACTTTGCAGGTAAATGGATGGAAGTAGAAGATATGTTAAATGAAGTAACATAGTCCCAGAAAAACAAATGACGAATCCTCATCTGTGGATGTTAGTATCAATTACCTAGTAGTAAGTATTTCTTGTGCAGGGCTCCTTGAGCTTTTGTCCAAAAAACAACACAAAAAAAAAAAAAAAAAAACAACAACAACAACAACAACAACAACAACAACAACAGAAAAGACCTCATCAAAGAACTGACTGAAACGGTGAACTTCTGCTCGAAGCAGTCAACTTCTATGTCGAGAATATTTTTGTCTTTTTTTTTAATTTGCTGTTTTATTTTTAAGGGATTCTACAATATAATTACCAGTTGTTTGCAGATAACATTGATGTTACTCAGTATGTCATACACATTAGGTAATTGGTGCATTTTGCAAGTATCTATGTCCAAATTTTGAACAACCCAAAGGTTCCCATAAGTCCAGTTGGAGAAGCTTGTATGCGCAGGCATGTTGATCGATTAGGAGTCCAGACTATATTCCTGTAGTCTCATGATTCACCCCTACTCTCCGCAGCCCTACTACAATCTTTACCATGCCTCCTCTTCCGCAGTTTGTTCCCTGGGCTTTGGAAAGGGGCACAAGTGGGTGAGAAGAAAACAGTCTAATTTCTTTGGAGTTGTCATTTTGGACTCCAGCTCGTTTCAGGTTGTTTCCCTTCATGGGTTGACAGCTTTTCCAGTGATACCTTTTTTATCATACTAACAAAGCACAAGCTATTGGATGTACAGGCATTTAAGCAGTACCAATTTTTATGTCAAGTTAAGCTGTGAGCATAGGACACAGATGCTTGGATGGTATGCTAATCCGCGAACTGTGGTTTCTCTATAAAGGGTGACAAGTTCTTATTGTGGCTTATAATATCTCCTAACCACTAAGGACATAAGCTTGTGGCACCGCTGTGAGTTATTCCTCCAAAGGAGAGAGCTAATAGCCAATTAGATTTGGGATATATAATATATATATATATATTATATATATATATATATAATATATATTATTGGCTGCCACTGTTGCACAGTTCTCCAGGCTGTTGAGGTGTAGCTGATAACAGAGGATGACGAGGAGTCTTGCTTGTCTCAGGGAGACCAATATTTTGCTGTATTGCTTTAGTGGCCTTTGGTAACCTCTCTGGCATTTCAGAGGCCAGTTGTACGCTGCAAGTGACGTCTCATAACATTTTTCATGCTCACACCAGGTCTTCGACAACAGGGACTTACTGCCTTTCTCCTTGCATATATCCCCTTATAGGCAAAAGCCTTTATAATTTGGGGGGGGCGGGTTTGAATCCCCTAGCCAACATCTCCTAGGCAGAATAATTCATTGCTGATGTCAGAGCTTTCCTGTAGTAATATATTTTGCTTAATTACACAGCTTATAAACACTTTACTATTGAATTTGGCTCTAGATAGAGAAATATCCTTTCACAGTTCCTATGCCTATCAGTCAATTAATAAAGGGTAGTTATGCCTGTTTTATAGGAAATTACCACTGTAACAATTGGCTCTAGTTTACAGTTAGGGAGTGGTGTCATTACCATCATGTTTTTCTTTTTCCTATAAAGGGGAGAGGAGGAAGGTTTCTCAGTATCTGGAAGGTAAACTTCATTAGGGCCCATTATAAACAGTTAACCCCAATATTAATCAGAGAGATGCTCAGTTCGTGACTCAGGCAGTCTGAGGTTCCTCTTTCTTTAATGTTCAGATGGGTCAACCTCTCTGCTGGCATTTCCCAGTCCATCCTCATAGCCATAAGTTGTATGTTTTCAGGCACTTAGATTGGTGATTTTTACCTGTGAGAGCATAAAATTCTCCTCCCATTGTTAGTTTCAAGATCGGAAAAATTAAAAATTTATCAATAGGATTGGAACACAGAGTTTT
Source organism: Rhizomys pruinosus (assembly GCA_009823505.1). NCBI lineage: Eukaryota > Metazoa > Chordata > Mammalia > Rodentia > Spalacidae > Rhizomys > Rhizomys pruinosus. Next base: position 155,844 of record VZQC01007535.1, read on the forward strand.
CCATTTGTATCTCAGAAAGGATAGTACCCCACCTCCCACCTCCCACCTCCCTCTTTTTTCTTTTTTTTTAGGTTTTTATGTTTTGTTTTTTTGTTTTTTTTTAAGTTGTATTACACATACCCCATAAACAGGAGCCAAGGCATAAGCTTTCATTAAATTTACCCAAACTGTTTCTCATTGACTGTATGCTACTTATTTGGGAAGGAAATTTAAGCTTAGTTCCTTTAAATTGTCCTACAAGTAAAAGAAAGTGTTATAATGTGATGTTGTATAATTCAGAAAAATATAGAGGCCATTTGTGTACCTTAGCCCAATACAAATTATAAATAAAACAATTAACATTTTATATTCCCAATTAGTTCAATTGTATTGTCATTTCTAGATGGAGAATTTTGAGAAAGACTAAGAAAAAGATGAAAAACATGTTTGGCAGAATGCATGAGCTCTGGTTTGGTGGGGACGGGTAGGGAGGAGGACACGGGTTTAGATTTGATTTGTAACATAATCTTGTACAAATATATATATATATATATACATACATATATATGTATATACATGTAAATATAAATATAAACAATTAGAAAATTGAAAAAGAAAAACGGATTTGAGGATGTTTTGCTGTGTGTCTGCTACTTTTCATTCTCTTCCACTTATACTCATTCAAAACCAAAAGTAGCTGGGTGTGGTGGCACACGCCTTTAATCCCAGCAGCAGAGGCAGGCAGATTTTTGTGAGTTCAAGACCATCTTGGTCTACAGAGTGAGTTCCAGGACAGCTGAGGCTACAGGGAGACCCTGTCTCGAAGGGACCAAATAAAATAAATAAATAAATAAATAAATAAATAAATAAATAAATAAATAAATCCAAAGGCAAAGCTAGGATAGATCATTCTCTGAACTGTACAGACTACAAAGGGGGAAAGGCTCTGGAAATCACTGCCAGCTAAATAATGAGCATTAGTAAAGTCAAAATTCTTTTTATCAGGTCCTGCCAGGAATCCATAATATATTTCAGAATGGGACTGGAGGGGGGAATAAATAACTTTTGTAGCTGACTGTGAGTCTGCTTTGCTTGTAATTTTCAGGTTCTGGGTGGCCACAAAGGAAAGAAAAATAAAAGGATGTAAAAATCCAAGTGGAGGGCTGGAGAGATGGCCTAGCAGTTAAGAGTGCCGATTGCTCTTGCAGAGGACCCAGGTTCGATCCTCAGCACCCACATGGAGGCTGAGAACCGTCTTCAACTCCAGTTCCAGGGGAATCCAATGCCCTCTTCTGACCTCCACAGCATTGCAGGACATGGGTGCACAAACCTACATGCAGACAGTACATTCATACACATAATAAATAAATTTTTAAAAAAGTTCTCAAAAAAAATCCAAGTGGAAAAAAAGTTTACTTGACATTTACAGTAAGAGTATGTGTACACTGATGAGATAAAAAAAGAAACAGATCTGGGTGTAGTGGTTCACACCTTTAATCCCACCGTGCAAGAGGCAGAGGCAGGCAGATTTATGTGAGATAGAGGCCAGACTGGTCTACATAGTTCCAGGCCAGCTAGGGCTACAGAGAAGCCCTGTCTCAAAAAGCCAAAAAAAAAAAAAAAAAAAAAAAGGAGGAAGTAAAAAGGAAGGAAGTTTAAGAAGGTATGAGAAGATTGTTTAAAAGTTTAAATGTGTTGGGCTGGAGAGATAGCCTAGTGGTTAAGAGCACCAACTGCTCTTGCAGAGGACCCAGGTTTGACCCCCAGCACCCACATGGCAGCTAAGAACTGTCTGTAACTCCAATTCCAGGAGAACTCCAGTTCCAGGGGAATCCAAGACCCTCTTCTGACCTCCGAGGCATTGCATGACACGGGTGCACAAACCTACATGCAGACAGTACATTCATACACATACAAAAATAAATAAAATTTAAAAAAGTTTAAATGTGAAGTTATGGATTTTGTATAATAAAATAAGATTCATTTCTAAAAATAAAAAATGACAGAACTGTAAAGCTTAAAGTCAAGTTGCAAAGGGTTAACTTATATAATGTTATAGGTGATGAGACTGAAGGAGGAGTGTTTGAGGGTTAGATGGACTCAGGAAAACTCAAGAATTGGCTTTTTTTTGTCTTTTCAAGACAGGGTCTCCCTGTAGCCCCAGCTGTCCTGGAACTCACTCTGTAGACCAGGCTGGCCTTGAACTCACAAAGATCCACCTGCCTCTGCCTCCCAAGTGCTAGGATTAAAGGCATGTGCCACCATGCTCAACAAGAATTAGCTTTTAAAAAGTGTACCTAATTAAGATAATTCTTTGTACTTTTCTTAACCTTCTTAGTCTATATCTGCTTGGGGAAAATAACAAAGCAAGATATATTTACTAGTGTTTTGAGTGTTTTGTTTAGGCCTTATATAGATGTTACCTTGTCTTCTTGATCAGAGAGTTAGGCTCTAACCAGGGTACATCCTGTATTAATGGTGATTATGAATGACTTAAGGCTACATTTAATGCACTACAAAAGTTAAACTTGTACGGGGGTCTGAGCAGCTGTGTAAGGGACATGTGGTGTAATCGGAAAGGATGAGAAAACATCCAGATGTGACCCTCTCAAAATATCTGGATGAACCTCACAGAATTGTCCAAGATGGAAAAACTAAAATATTTACTCTTGATGATAAATGTGGAGAGGTTTTCCCTCTCTAAGCTGCTACTGCTGATAATGTGATTAAAATTAAAGTCAGTCAAATCACAATGCAAAACCACAGCTCAGATGACTGAAAGAGGTTGGATACATTACACCCAATAAAGAAATCTGCTGGCAAACAGCACCCAGGAAAATGGACTATCTTACCACCGGGAGACCCTTTGAAATGAAGACTAGAAAACTACTTGTTAATCTGTTTATTATAGGAAAAAGCAACGGGTAACTCGGTAATTAATGTAACTAAATATCTCCTCTGACTGTTCAGCTTGATTCGTGTATGGCCTTACCTGTAAAAGCTTAAAAGAACCAGAGAATAATTTCTTAGATGACAAATGTATATATCAGGGTTACTCTAAGGAGCATTTAAAATAAATTCTGAAAAGAGTTAATGATATTTTATTGCCTAAAGGACATAGGGTTTCACTTTTTCTTTTTACTTTTGCTAAATATGTGCTGCTTATAATTTTCTTGTTATTATGAAATCACATCAGTAACACCTTGATCCAAAAAAATAAATATCTCAGGACTGGAGAGATTGCTTAGCAGTTAAGAACATTGTCTGCTCTTGCAGAGGACCCAAGTTCAATTCCCAGCACCTACCATCTATAACTCCAGTTCCAGGGGGATCTGACATGCTCTTCTGATTTCTAAGGGCATTGTATGAAATGGGTGCAATTATACACATGCAGGCACTACACTCATACACATAAAATACAAATTCTAAATTAAATATATATTTAAAAATGTTCAGAAGGTTTCTCCATATTCTCTTCCCACTAGCTTAATAATTAATGCAACTAAAATATATATGTAATATATATTACATATATATTATATATGTAATTATATATATTATAATTATTTATATATATAAATAATATATTATTTATATATAAATATATAATATAATTATATATTACATATATATATTATATATAATACATATATTTAGACAGTCTCTTCATGTTGCCCCAGCTGGCCTAGAACATTCTAAGTAGACCAGGCTGGCCTCAGTGTCACAGAGATCCACCTGGATTTCCTGCATTCTGTTATTTATTTTAAGGCCTGTTGAGTCAAGTTAGTGTCACCTGATGTGTCTCAGTGCAAGTTCATTCATTGGGATCTAATCAGTATATCTAGAGTCGCTCCCTTAGAGAAGATCAGCTCTTTCTCATCCAGCAGTATTCAGGAGATCAATAGCTCTTCAGCAGGGCTGGAGAGATGGCTCACTGGTTAAGAATGCCAACTTTTCTTGCAGAAGACCTGGGCTTGATTCCCAGCACCCACATGGCAGCTAAGAACAGTCTTTAAGCCAGCGTGGAGGTGCGCACCTTTAATCCTAGCACTTGGGAGGCAGAGGCAGGTGGATCTCTGTGAGTTCAAGGCCAGCCTGGTCTATAGAGTGAGTTCCAGGCCATCTGGGGCTATAGGGAGACCCTGTCTCAAAAAAAAAAAAAACTTCCGCTAAGATTGGGGCCTGCTGCCTATTCCCAGAGCTCTATGCTGGGTTCTGTCTGAATTTGCAGGGTTTGTGCATGCCACCGCTACTGTAAGCCCACGTGAGTTGTTTTTAATAAAAAAGAAAAAAAAGGATTTTATACAGAACTTAAAAATAAAAAAACTAAGCCGGGCATGGTGGTGCATGCCTGTAATCCCAGCACTCAGGGACAGAGGCAGGCGAATCTTTGTGAGTTACAGGCCAACCTAGTGTACAGAGTGAACTCCAGGCCAGCTAGGGCTAAAGGGAGACCCTGTCTCAAAAAGCCAAAAAATAAAAAACAAAACAAAACAAAACAAAAAACTGGAGGCTGGAGAGATGGATCAATAATTAAGAGCATTGGCTGTTCTTACAGTGGATCCAGGTTTGATTCCCAGCACCCACATGGTGGCCAACAACTGTCTGTAACTCTAATTCCAGGGAAATCCAATGCTCTCTTCTAACCTCCATGGGCATTGCATGACATGGGTGCACTTACATACACACAAACATTATACTCACACATATAAAGTGGAAATAGCGCAGAGTGTGGTGGCGCTCGCCTTTAATCCCAGTACTCGGGAGGCAGAGGCAAGTGGATCTCTGTGAATTCAAGGCCAGCCTGGTCTACATAGTGAGCTCCATACCAGCTGGGACTAAAGGGAGCCTCAAAAAAGACCTAATAATAATAATAATAATAATAATAATAATAATAATAAAATGAAATATCAAAATAAAAAACTAGATGTGGGCTGGAGAGATGGCCTAGCGGTTAAGAGCGCCGACCACTCTTGCAGAGGACCCGGGTTCGATCCCCACCACCCACATGGTGGCCGAGAACCATCTGAAACTCCAATTCCAGGAGAACTCCAGTTCCAGGGGAATCCAACACCCTCTTCTGACCTCCGCGGCATTGCACGACACGGGTGCACAAACTTGCATGCAGACAGTACATTCATACACATATGGAAATAAATAAAATTAACAAAAAAAAACTAGATGTGGAAAATCAAATAATTGAGTAAAATGCATTACATTTAAGTGCATTCACTTTTATGCTTGTGGCAGGATATCCCCAGGCTCAAGTAGTGTCTTTTCTCTTAAATGGGATACAGACCCCATGCTGCCCCTGTATACAGGATGTGCTGAATAGCTTTAGTTGTCAACTTGACACGCCTAGGTTGAGGGAGCTTCAATTGGAGAATTGCCTCCATTTGACTGGCCTCTGGTCATGTCTGGGGCATTTTCTTTGTTTCCTTGTTTCTCTCTCTTCCTTCCTTCCTTCCTTCCTTCCTTCCTTCCTTCCTTCCTTCCTTCCTTCCTTCCTTCCTTCCTTCCTTTCTTTCTTTCTTTCTTTCTTTCTTTCTTTCTTTCTTTCTTTCTTTCTTTCTTTCTTTCCTTTCCTTTCTTGGCATTTTCTTTATTATTGAATGATGTAGGAAGGCCCAGCCCACTGTACGTGGTGCCACCCCTGAGCAAGTTGTGTATTGTATAAGACAGCAGGTTGAGCATGGGTCAAGGGAGCAAGTCAGTAAGCAGCGTTCCTTCATGGAGAAACATTCAGGTTCCTGCTTCGAGTTCAAACCTTGGCCTCCCTCAGCGATGAACCCAGGAGATGTGAGCCAAATAAACCTTTTCCTTGCCAAGTTGGTTTTGGTCAGAGTGTTTTATCACAGCAGTTTAAAGCAGACAAGAATAGAAATTTAGTATCAGGAGTGGAGTATTGCTGTGCTAGACCTGACTGTAGTGTTTTGGGGATGATTGTAAAAGTGCTTGGAACTTTGGTCTGGAAAAGCCATTGGATGCTTAGAGTTTGTTTCTGTGGAAGTTGGAACAGTTATGCTTGAAGAGTTGTAAATGATGGAGACCTGCCTTTCGAAGCTTCAAAGGGATGTGGAGACTATCAGGGATATTTGTGTGATATTTTATGTTTTTTTAAATATTTATTTATTTATTTTTATGTGTATGAATGTACTGTCTGCATGTAGGTTTGTGCACCCCTGTCGCGCAATGCCTCGGTGGTCAGAAGAGGGTGTCGGATTCCCCTGGAACTGGACTTAAAGATGGTTTTCAACCACCATGTGGGTGCTGGGGATCGAACCCGGGTCCTCTGCAAGAGTACTCGGCACCCTTACCTGCTAGGCCATCTCTCTAGCCCCTCGTGAGATATTTTGAATTGAGAATCTGTGTTTTCTGGTCAACTGGGGGTGAAGAATGAGCTATGATTAATAAGAGACCAGAAACTGAAGTGTAACCTTTGTTTTACTGGGATAATTGGTGCTGGTTAGCTGGGGCTGAAAAATCAGCTATAACAAGAGACCAACATCATCTAGGCAAAATCTTCTGGGAAGAATTTCCTGAGGCTCAATGCACAGAAACTGTGGTCCAAAGGGGGCCTGAGCCTCCATGTCAAGCTGGAAGCAGGACTTGGTGATGTGTAAGAGTCTCCTGCATGGTTCTGGTAGTGAAAGCATGAAGGGGGTCACAGAGAACAGCAGAGGCTTGAGACCCTAAGAGGCCAGGAAAAATCACTGGTGAAAGTGCAGCCTTGGGCTTGGTGGCACACGCCTTTAGTGCCTGCCTTGGGAGGCAAAGGCAGAAGCAGGCGGATCTCTGTGAGTTCAAGGCCAGCCTGGTCTACGTAGCCAGTTCCAGGCCAGCTGGGGCTACAGGAAAACCCTATTGAGAGAGAGAGAGAGAGAGAGAGAGAGAGAGAGAGAGAGAGAGAGAGAGAGAGAGAGAGAGAGATAGAGAGAGAGAGAACAGCCTCAGTTGCAGTGAGGAGCCCCAGATTGAAGGGGTCATGGAGAGAATCTGAGGCTTACAGCCTGAAAGGTTAGAAGAGCCCCTTGGTGAGGCTGCAGACTCAGTTTCAGAGGAGACCCCAGCTTTTTGGAGATGCCAAGACCATGGGACAACCACCAAGAGCAGCAGCAGATGTGGAATAGAGGCAGCATGGATCTGCAAGTTGAGCTGTGTGTGCTGTCGATGGCAGTTAAAGAAGTGGCACTGCTGAAACCCTGTAGATCCCAAAAGATTGAGAGTGAATCCCAGCCTTGACCTACTTTCTTGGACTAAGGTTTTGCTTAAGTGTGCCTGATTCTTCCCTTTTAAATAAAACAATTCTCTAGGACCCCACAGTTGAGAGACTTTTGTTTTTTTATTTACTTAGTTTTTTGGTATTTTTAAGACAGGGTCTCCCTGCAGCCCCAGCTGTCTTGGAATTTACTATGTAGACCAGGCTGGCCTTGAACTCACAGAGATCCACCTGCCTCTGCCTCCCAAGTGCTGGGATTAAAGGTGTGTGCCACCATGCCCAGTTTAAGAGACTTTAAAAAATGACTTTGAAATTTTAAGTGTTTGAGTTTTTTAAAGGATTGTGGGACTTGTAAAGTCATGATAAGGATACATGGAAAAATAAGACTTGTGAGAGTCTGTTGCTCCTGTTCCCGGTTATACAGTTTGGTCCATTGGAACCGCCTCATCAGCAGGGAGAATAAATTTCTCCTCATGTCTCACATGATAGGGGGATGTAGCAACAAAGAGGCAAATAGAAATTTTTCTGCATTTAATATCTTTTGAGATGACATATGGTAGTTCTGTGGACAAGGAAACGTTTACTCGAGCCTACCATCTAACTAGTATAGGACCTGTGTGCTGAGTCAGTTGGCTATACCCTTTACCATGGCCTTCAAATGTCCTCCTCCTAGAGAAATAAATCCCATGGCTAAGAGGTCATTACCTGGGTCCTTTAATATCCACATTGACTCTATAGAGTCCCCAGGAGAGTTCCAAACTGATTCAAGACTAGAAACCAAATAATAGTAGGTTTCAAATAAGAGTACAATCTGATGGTCAATAGTAAACACAATTGTTAGTAATCAACAAAGATTTATCAATTATACCTGGGATATCATTTTTGTAATATCTATTTTAATTCAAAATGAATCAACAATAATAAACCATAAATTCTTATTTGACACTCACCAAAATAGTCACCTGGAAAACTCGATTTTTCTGACAAAGTTCAGAAGGCTTTGTCACATTTTATTTTTTTTTAATTTTAAATTAATTTTTATTTATTTCTGTATGTGTATGAATGTACTGTCTGCATGCAAGTCTGTGCATCCGTGTCGTGCAATGACGCGGAGGTCAGAAGAGGGTCTTGGATTCCCCTGGAACTGAAGTTCTCCTGGAATTGGAGTTTCAGACGGTTCTCGGCCGCCATGTGGGTGCTGGGGATCGAACCCGGGTCCTCTGTAAGAGCGGTCGGCACTCTTAACCGCTAGGCCATCTCTCCAGCCCTGTCACATTTTAATCACCGAGAACTAGAGAGAAATACTATCACAAACTGTAGTAGACATTACATTCATAAAAATTTTCCCAGTCCTTATTGTAATATTACACAGTACAACTGCTACATGACAAATAGTGTAGCATGGATGTCAAAAGCGAAAACAAACAAACCAAAGAAAGAAAGCCACAAGAGTAAAATTGTTAAACAGTTAACAGTTCAAACCAAGTCATTGAATCCCTATCACTGGGATCATTAAAACAAATCTTCCTGTACCTTGCAGTGTATTATTGAACTTGTACTTAAGTTTAAAATTAGCAGTAAAGGGGCTGGAGAGATGGCCTAGCTGGTTAAGAGCTCCGACTGCTCTTGCAGAGGACCTGGGTTCGATCCCCAGCACCCACATTGCGGCTAAGAGCCGTCTTTTACTCCAGTTCCAGGGGAATCTGACACCCTCTTCTGACCTCTGTGGCATTGCATGACACAGATGTACCAACCTACATGCAGACAGTACATTCATACACATAAAAAAACAAATAAAATAAAAAACTAGCAGTACAAATCTTAAAATGGAAAGTTTTGCTAAAAGAGTAACATATTTAATTAAATACTCTGAAAAAAATTCTAAATATCAAGATAATTTATTTAAAATTCATTTTCAAGTGATAATAGCACAGAAATATGCTATTAGAAATCAAGCAGGGTTTTATTTAAGAAAACATTAAAACAAAAACTATTAAAAGTAGTTGTAAAGGGAATGAAAATCCAGACTCCTCTGTCACTATGCTAAAATTGGATTTTAGTGGGATTTTGAAGTTTTTAATTTTTAAATACATTAAAAAGTCCATGATTGCAATGAATTAAGATCAGTACACTCTACTGGGACATTCCTTTAGAAATCATTAGTTTTTTTAAGTGTAAGGATGGACTTTATTTATTTAAAAAAAGTGTTTTGAGGACTACAAATTACAAAGGAAAAGCAGATCACTATACAGAAATCTAGTGAATACATTTTGCTTGTGCATAAAACTTTATCAAAGTCATTCATTTAACAAATTCACACCACCCAACAATGTTTTCAGTTATAATGCTCTTAAGGTCACTATATCTTTATTTCAAATTATATTACATGCTATTCTTTCAAGATGAACTTTTAAATAGCAAATTCTTGGCTTATAAGCATGACATCTTTGTGGGGCTGGAGAGATGGCTCAAGCAGTTAAGGGCGACAACTGCTCTTGCAGAGGACCAGGGTTTGATTCCCAGCACCCACATGGCAGCTAAGAACTGTCTTTCCACCTTTAAGTTGGGCATGGTGTCACATGCCTTTAATCCTAGCACTTGGAAGGCAGAGGCAGGTAGATCTCTGTGAGTTCAAGGCCAGCCTAGTCTACAGAGTGAGTTCCAGGACAGCTGGGGCTATAGGGAGACCCTGTCTCAGAAAGGAGGAGGAGGAGGAGGAGGAGGAGGAGGAGGAGGAGGAGGAGGAGGAGGAGGAGGCCTTCAAAATGGGCATTTTCAGGCTGAGAAGCTGGCGAAGGTGCGGGCTACCGCGCGGCCGAGCGTGCTTTATGGACCATGCGGTGCTATTTATGCCAGAAGTACTTGAAATGCAAGTGTGTGGGGACTTGGCCATCTAAATGCTTGGCTGGATTAAGCGCCGGTGAGGATGGTTCTTCAGCAAGTAGGAGTCAGTATGCAGTCGGTACTTTGGTTGGAAAACCATATGGCTCATCTTGAAGTATTGTAAGAAAAATTGGTACTAACTTATCTCTGATTCAGTGTCCAAGAGTTCAGTTTCAGCTTACCAACCATGCAACGGAGTGGAGTCCTAAGCACTCAGGAGAGGACGAGGTGGCATCTTTTGCTGATGTCGGATGGGTAGCCACAGAAGAAGGAGAGTGCTCGACAAGACTCAGGGCAGAGGTCAGGTCCAAGCCTTCCCTTCAGGATGACCTTCCTTGCTTTGAGAAGCCCCCAAGCAGGCATATCTCTTTACCAAACTTGTCTCAAGAAGAGCCTCCTCTGAAGACACTGGCAAATGAAGAAGCTCTGCAGAAGATCTCTGCTCTTGAAAATGAGCTTGCTGCCCTTAGAGCTCAAATTGCCAAAATCGTGACCTTACTGGAGCAACAGAGTCTCAGTACAGATAGCTTAGATTCTGCCACATCTGTTACTATAACACCACCTCCACTACCACCACTGCCACCACCTCCACCTCCACCACCGCGGCTGCCTCCACCTCCACCACCACCTCCCCTTCCCCCTCCACCAGGGCTCCACCAAAGTATGTCTGCTATTGATCTGATTAAGGAACAAAGAGAAAAGAAACAGAATGCTGGAAAGACTTCAGCCAAAAATAACCCAAAGAGCCGGGCGTGGTGGCACAAGCCTTTAATCCTAGCACTTGGGAGGCAGAGGCAGGCGGATCTTTGTGAGTTCAAGGCCAGCCTGGTCTACAGAGTGAGTTCCAGGACAGCTGGGGCTACAGGGAGACCCTGTCTCGAAAAGACAAAAAAAAAAACAAAAAACAAAACAAAACAAAACAAAAAAAAACCAAAGAAGTCTGACATGCCAAATATGCTAGAGATCCTTAAAGACATGAGCAGTGTGAAGCTTCGGTCAGTGAAGAGGTCAGAGAAAGATATAAAGCCCAGGCCAGTGGACGCTACAGACCCTGCTGCCCTCATAGCAGAGGCCCTGAAAAAGAAGTTTGCTTATCAGTATCGAAGCAATAGTAATAGCCAAGGTGAAGTTGAAAGAGGAATTCCAAAGCCAGAATCAGAGGCCGCCTCTGAGACGGCACTGTTTGGACCACATATGTTGAAGTCTACAGGGAAAATGAAGGCATTAATCGAAAATGTTCCAGACTCCTAATGGACAATGAGCTCAGAAAGACTCCTGGTTTACCTATTGGCTTGCATGAGCTGAGTCTGGATAGTAGAAATGAACAGTATTTAGTAAATATCTGACTTTAGCACTCAGCGGTCTCCTCCTTAGCCGTGCTAGAGGACTAAGCAGCAGTCGAGACCAGAGGCTTGGTCTGCTTCTATGAGATGGCCAGTTCTGCTGAACACACATATTCTCATGGGTAGCCAGGGTGTTTTAAGTTTCCACCCTTGAAAATACTTGTAGGATTTCAGAACACAGAAAGGGTATTTGATTTGTGGATGTTGCTGTGCATTTTCAATTCTTAACACTAATTTATCTGTGCAAAGGTTTTATATGGGCACATTTGGGCACAAAAGTTTATGTAGAAATTCATGACATCAGTGAGGGCACTGTCATCTTCATTGATCACTTACTGTTTAGTGACAAGCAGCTGGTATAACCTGTATTGCAGTAAAATGTTGGAGACGGGGATGCCTTGCACAGGACTCGTGTGTTCTCATGTTTTCTTGGAGCTGAGTTTACATAAGAAGCAGACAGTGTTGACTGCTGATTTCCACATTGCCTTCCGTGGGGGAAAGTGAGGACTGGAAAGGCTGCTTACACCTCATTGCCACCCAGTGCTGAAGCAAATGTATTTTTCAAGTAGTGACAAATCAAATGAATGAATTAAATCACTTAAGTAAAAGCCAAAATGTATTATCTTTCTTTCCAAGTTTAATAAACAGCCTCATAAAGATGACTTATTGTTAGGTTAGAAATGTTAGCATAATGGATTTATTGATTTTTAAATATTGGTCAAAATATACTTTATAATGAGACATTACTGAAAAGGCAAATAAATTTTAAGTTACTGATCATTGGTCAGCCAATGAATGACATTATGCAGTATAAACCTTAGGTGCTGTTAGAAAGTAGAATACAGTCTTTCTCATGTAGAGTATCTTGTGGAAGGACTTCTTAGAATCATTTTCAAGTGCTTAATATGTTTTCCTAATTTTTTGTTTCTGATAAGCTCCACTATCGTTAATGCTGGAATCTTTTACCATAAGTATTTGGATTATTTAAATCTAGAGAATAGTTTTTCCTGGGAGAATTAAGGGATGGGGAATGTAGATAGATCTTTTAAGTTATTGAAAATTTGTGCTTGAAACATTAACACAAATTGAACTATTTTTTCATAGCTCACTTAAATTGTGGTATGTTGCTTGATGTATATTATTTCTAAATGTTTTATAGGGTTTGAAAACTCTGCCTTTTAAGAAATTCAGAAAATTCGCCTGACACGTTTTGACCTAAGAAATTTATATTTGTATCAGTATTGAATTTTGGCTAGTGCTCCAATATATGAAACTTACTATTTCAAAAATAAAGTGAACTGTTGAATTTTAAATTAAAAAAAAAGAAGAACAAAATGGGCATTTTCCACTGTCTCTGGTGGCATTATTCTAGGCCAATTCCTAGAGGTTAAGAGTGCAGACTGCTCTTGCAGAGGACCTGGGTTTGATCCCCAGCACCCGCATGGCGGTTGAAAACCGTCTTTAACTCCAGTTCCAGGGGAATCCGACACCTTCTTCTGACCTCTGCAGCATTGCACGACACGGATGCACAAACCTACATGCAGACAGTACATTCATACACATAAAAAAAAAACAACAACAAGTCTTTCTACCCCAAACCGCAGCTATATTTTTCTACTACCAACTACAAATGGATAACATAAAAAAAGTGATGAAAAAGGGCAGCCATTAAAATAAAAGATTTAAAAGAAATACTTGACTCATGGCAATTAAAAAATGGTGACTAAGGTATGTTGATAGCAGGTACTTGAGCCATTTGTTGCTCAATGCTGCTAGAATGAAGCCAGACAACCAGAGGGGAAGGTTAGCACTGCACCTCACTCCTCAAGTCAGGGTTAAGTCCCCAGTTAGAATGTGCTCAGCCTCAACATTTCAAACCATCTTTCTGGGTTAGTGCATGAGTCCATTCTTTTACTCACACTTTTAAAAGAAACCCTCTCCTTAAGTGTAATCAGAACAAAAAATGCTTGTATGAAATAATATGTATTTTACCTGGAAAAGATAAAAAAGGAATGGAGAAGTTTCTAGGAAAAAGCTCAACCTCCTGCTCCCTACTACCTCTGCCACATATGATTTCTCAAACTCAAATTTGTTCCCCATGGCTTTACTAGGAACGAAAACCAGAGAGCAAACTTAAAAACAAGCAATGGTCCAAATACTAGGATTCATGTTATGAAGTAATCATTACATTACTGTGGTATGAAAATGTTGACCTTTAATAACATTTACTGGGGCTGGAGAAATGGCTCAGTGGTTTGAGAGCGCTGACTGCTCTGGCAGAGAACCCAGGTTTGATTCCCAGCACCCACATGGTGGCTAAGAACTGTCTTTAAGCCGGGCATGGTGGCTTATGCCTTTGGTCCTAGCACTTGGGAGGTGGAGGCAGGAGGATCTCTATGAGTTCAAGGCCAGACTGGTCTACAGGGTGGGTTCCAGGCCAGCTGGAGCTAAGGGGAGACCTTGTCTCAAAAAAAAAAAAAAAAAAAAAAAAAAGAAAAGAAAAAAAAACACATTTACTGCCACTTTAGCAAGGCTGTTCTGATCAAAAATACAGAAAATACATCATTTCAGGCAGTAAGCATAGCTTACTATGGGATTTTGTACCTGCTGTGATACAATCATCCTTGTGCATGGTGTTTAAGAAATATCCATCACCAGCACTGAATCTTTTCTGATCATCAGTGATCTGCAGGATCATATAAATAAAATGAGAAGGCTGTGGAAGGCAGCAAGGTCATTTAAATAGTGACTCCATAAATGTGTCATCTCTAAATAATCTTTTAAATTAATCTCAGTCTACTCCTTTTTATGTGTATTATATATATTTCTATTTCTATAAAAAGCATAGAATCAATTACTGAAACATGGGGAAAATCAAGTCCTTCATTTTCAGTGTGACTAAAAATGTACTGCTGGTTTTTACTTTATGGTCTAGTACTGTAATTTTTAAAATCAACTTCAGGCACATTTATGTTATTGATGATTATTAAATAAAACACTGCTGTGTTAAAGGAGTAAAAGAAAAATTATCCATTATTAGCTTATCGTCAATGCTGTACTGGAATTGTACTAATGGTATGCAATTCACTTTTATTTTTCAGGAGGAATATAGCATTAACATTGCTCAGATTGCCTTACAACTAGGTAATTGGTGCTAGCATCCACAGATGAGGGATACCATTCATCATTTTTTTTCTGGGACTGTGTTACTTCACTTAACATAATATCTTCTCATTCCATCCATTTACCTGCAAAGTTCATGATGTCATCTTCCTTTACTGCTACATAGAACTCCATTGTATAGATGTACCACATTTTCTCTATCCACTCGTCAGATGAGGGGCACTTGGGTTGGTTCCAGCTCTTCACTATTGCGAAGAGAGCTGCAATAAATATGTCTGTGCATGTATCTCTTCAATAAGATGAGTCTTGTGGGCATATACCCAGGAGTGCAATTCACTTATTAAAGACATGCTATAAAGCCAAAACATTTGGAGTTTTACACACAAATGCTTTGTACTGTTTATTCCAGTAAATGTTGTAAGATTATATTCCAGATTTTTAAGGAAAAAAAAGTTAAGTCAAACCTGCAAGATACAGCTTTCTCAAGTGTCTACAATGCCAGTATGAAAATAAAAAATTTAAGTTACATTGATACATCCAAGATTTTATATGCAGTAATGGGCACAAACATTAATAGAGATAAAATACCGATACAAAGAACACACCTCAAAATATATGCAATTATTTTCCATCATTTACAATACAATAGTTATAATGACAGAAAAGCAAAGTAAAAATCAAAACCCTAACTTCTATTTCATGTAATTAGACTTATGTAGAAATTAGAAGGCTAAATAACAACTAGTTAATCACCTAATTTCACAGCTATCTGAAGTGGCAATCGTTATATAGCAGCTTAACTATGATACCTTCCAGATAAATGATGCAATTATTACTTGCCTGTAAGCTAAAACACAGCCTTGGTTTAATACCTTTCCTTAAATTCCACCTCTACACTATAATACACTTGAGGTCTATGCAAAAAGTAGCTACTTTTTATATAAGAAATGGATGATTAAGTCTTCAGTGCTGTAAAAGCAACTTTATTTAAACATCACCACCATCACCACCAAGGGGAGGGGGAAAGAAAAACCCAATACACACTTCCTAGGAGAAAGAGCAAGTAATTTATGTCCCTGACAGAATGTGTTAAATAAGCAAACAGCACCAACAAGCAAAACGAGTACTACAATGTAAAAATACTTTAAAAAAATAACCCAAAACCAAAGACCTCACATGCATAAATGAAAAATTGCACACAAAGAACTCACATCTTTTCAAGCTTCAATAGTAAATATTCTGCTACTATGTATTAAATACTGCATGGTCTGCCCAAGCTAAGATGAAACCACATGATGAATCAATGAGCATTTTGCATTTTCTTTCAATATCTACTCAAAGTCATTCCTACTGCACCTCTAAACATTTTATGAAGTCCAATTATACAGCAAACACTCCCAAAATAAACTTGATTGTATTGCAGTTTCACTTAACAGTATATAAAATGCTGTGCTGTGACAGTTATCAACTATCCATTAGTTACTGAGTCAAGTTTTCTTAAGCACTACTACTGCTTGCTTTTCTTGAAGCTAGATCGTTCTGGAAAAAATGAGACAGCAGAATTCAGCTATAGGAAACATGCTGCCCTCTTAGAAGGACAAAACAGCTACTATCCAAAATCATACCACACAAAACTAAAAATGAACATCACTCTATTGAAAGAAAAATAAAGAATATGTCTGAATTTTAAGTGCTGCAGTCCTAAACATTTATAGATAGGTAATAATTTGAACAACCTCAAATATTTAAAGCACTGTGTGGGAATGGTTTACAATGCAGCAGAGATATTAGAACATTAAGAGCAAGGTTTAGGCAACATTTTGCCCATGCAAAAGACACATGCAAATGTAAAGAACAATAGCTCATTTTTTTTTTTTGGTCTTTTCAAAACAGGGTCTCCCTGTAGCCCCAGCTATCCTGGAACTCACTCTGTAGACCAGGCTGGCCTTGAACTCACAAAGATCCTCCTGCCTCTGCCTCCCAAGTGCTAGGATTAAAGGCGTGCACCACCATGCCCAGCAAGTTCAATTTCTTAATACCTGGGATATCTTTAAAGGACTCCAGCCAGCTGGATGCCATTAGTTGGATGTTTTAGGAAACAAGATCATATTTGATACAATGCTAGACAAATGGAGGTACCAAGGCACAGATTAATCCCAACACACTAATAGTGGGGGACTTCAACACCCCACTGAGCCCTTTGGATAGGTCAACTGGACAAAAAATAAACAGAGAGACATCTGAACTGGACAATACAATGCACCAAATGGACCTCACAGACATCTACCTAATATTCCACCCAAACACCAGAGAATATACTTTCTACTCAGTACCACATGGAACCTTCTCCAAAATCGACCACATACTGAGACACAGAATAACCCTCAACAAATACAAAAGGATTGAAATAATTTCATGCATTCTATCAGACCACAGTGCAATAAAGCTCAATATCGACATCAGGATAAGCCCTACTACCTACAAGAACACATGGAGACTAAACAACACACTCTTGAATAATGAATGGGTCAAGGAAGAAATAAAAAAAAATTCCTGGAAATAAATGAAAATGGCAATACAACAGAACAAAACCTTTGGGATACTTTAAAAACAGTCCTAAGAGGGAAGTTGATAGCCCTCAGTGCCTACATTAAAAAAACAAACAGAAAAACTGCTAATAAATGATCTAACACTGCAGCTAAAAACACTTGAGAGACAACAACAACTGAACAGAAAATGCAACAGACAGGAAGAAATCACAAAAAGCAGGGGAAAAAAACAATCCAATAGAAACAAAGAAAACAATACAAAGAATAAATGAATCCAAAAGTTGGTTCTTTGAAAGGGTAAACAAGATAGATAGACCTCTAGCCCAGTTAACCAAAAGAAAGAAAGAGCAACTCCAAGTCAATAGAATTTGTGATGAAAGGGGAAACACCACAACATACAATGAAAAGGTCCAGACCAGGGGCTGGAGAAATGGCTCAGTGGTTAAGAGTGCTGACTGCTCTTACAGAGGACCCGGGTTCGATTCCCAGCACCCACAAGGTGGCTAAGAACCATCTTTGGCTCCAGTTCCAGGGGAATCCAGCGCCCTCTTCTGACCTCCGTGGCATTGCACAACACAGGTGCACCAACCTACATGCAGACAGTACACTCATATGCATGTAAAACAATAAATAAATTTAAAAATTAAAAAGAAAAGGTCCAGACCATCATATGGGAATATTTCAAAAACCTATACTCTACTAAATTTGAAAACTTAAGAGAATGGATGAACCTTTGAAATCCTGGAAATCAACAAAGCTCAACCAAGAAGTGATTGACAGCTTAAACAAACCCATAATAATTGAGGAAATTGAAAATGTAATAAAAAACATCCCAACTGAAAAAAAGTCCAGGCCTGGATGGTTTCACAGCAGAATTCTATAAAACATTTAAAGAAGACTTATAGCCATTACTTCTCAAACTATTCAGAAGAATACAGAGGGAAATCTCACAAATTCATTCTATGAAGCCTAATATCAATCACTCTAATACCAAAACCAGGCAAAGATAAAAGCAAAAAAGAATACTATAAACCCATCTCATCAACACAGATGCAAAAATTCTCAACAATATACTTACAAACTGCATACAGACCCATATGAAAAAGATCATCCATCATGACCAAGTTGGATTCATACCAGAGATGCAGGGATGTTTTGACATATGTAAATCAATAAATATCATTAAACACATAAATGGACTGAAAAATAAAAGTTACAAGATCATCTCAATTGATGCAGTAAAAGTTTTCAACAAAATCCAGCATCCCTTCATGCTTAAAAGTCCTAGAGGGAATTGGACTGGAGGGATCATTCCTCAATGTAACCAAAGCCATATACAAGAAAACCACAGCCAACATCATCCTAAATGGAGAAAAGTTAGAAGCATTCCCCTTAAAGGCAGGAACTTGGCAAGGTTTCCCCCTATCACCACTCCTCTTCAATATAGTGCTTGAAACACTTGCTAGGGCAATAAGGCAAGAAAAGGGAATTAAAGGAATACTAATTGGAAAAGAGGAAGTCAAGCTATTCCTTTTTTCAGATGATATGATAGTTTACCTCAGGGATACTAAAAACTCCACCAGAAATCTCCTAGAAATGATTAAGACTTCAGCAGATGGAAAGACCTCCCATGCTCATGAATTGGAAAAATCAATATAGTAAAAATATCCATTCAACCCGAATTAATATACAGATTCAATGCAATCCCAATTAAAATCCCCATGAGTTTCTTCACAGAGTTGGAAAAAAATCCTTAAATTCATATGGAGAAATAAAAGACCTGGAGTAGCCAAAGCAACTCTGACCAAAAAGTGCAATACAGGGGGGCTTTCTTTACCAGACTTCAAGCTATATTACAGGGCTATAGTGATAAAGACAGCCTGGTACTGGCACAAAAATAGACCCGTTAACCAATGGAACAAAATTAAAGATCCAAACTTGAGTTCATATAATTTCAGCCACCTCATATTCCATAAAGGTGCCAAAAAGCTCAATGGATGAAAGATAGCACCTTCAGCAAATGGTGTTGGCAAAACTGGATCACTATTTGTTGAAGAATGAAATTAAACCCCTACCTCTCATCCTGTACAAAAATCAACTCCAAGTGGATCAAAGATCCCAATATGAAACCTGAAACCCTGTAGGTGATGGAAGAAAAAGTTGGCAGCAACCTCCAAGACATAGGCATGGGAAAAGACTTTCTAAGTCAAACAGCAGCTGCACAGAAAATAAGGTGAATAGTTGACAAATAGGACCTCATCAAACTAAAAAGCTTCTGTACAGTGAAAGAAATAATAAAGGAAGTGAAGGGAAAACCCACAGAATGGGAGGAAACCTTCACCAATGATACATCCAATAGAGCATTAACATCCAGAATATATAGACTACTCAAAAGACAAAGAAGAAAACAAATGACTCACTCAAAAGATGGAGTAAAGAACTGAACAGAGACTTCACAAGTGAGGAAGTAAAGATGGCTGAGAAACATCTTAAAAAGTGTTCAACATTGTTAATAATTAAGGAAACACAAATTAAAACCACTCTAAGATATCATCTCACTCTGATAAGACTGGCTAAGATCAAGAAAAGAAAAGACACAAAATGCTGGAGAGGTTGTGGGGAAAGGAGAACACTCATCCACTGCTGGTGGGAATGTAAACTCCTATATCCACTGTGGAAAGCAGTGTGGAGAACCCTTAAAGACTCAAAATGAGCCTACCACCTGACCCAGCCATACCACTCTGGGCAAATACCCACAAGACTAATCCTGCTGCAAAGATACATGCACGTCTATGTTTATTGCAGCTCTTTTCATAATAGAAAAGAGTTAGAACCAACCCAATTGCCCCTCAACTGATGAGTGGATAACAAAAATGTAGTACATCTACACAATGGGGTTCTATGCAGTGGTAAAGAAAGATTATATTAAAAAAAGAAAAGAGGGGCTGGAGAGATGGCCTAGCGGTTAAGAGCGCCGACCGCTCTTACAGAGGACCCGGGTTCGATCCCCAGCACCCACATGGCGGCTGAGAACCGTCTGAAACTCCAATTCCAGGAGAACTCCAGTTCCAGGGGAATCCGAGACCCGCTTCTGACCTCCGCGGCATTGCACGACACGAGTGCACAAACCTGCATGCAGACAGTACATTCATACACATACAGAAATAAATAAAATTAATAAAAAAAAAAAAGAAAAGAAAGATGATATCAGCTGGGCTTGGTGGCTCATGTCTTTAATACCAGCACTTGGGAGGCAGAAGCAGGTGGATCTCTGTGAGTCCAAGGCCAGCCTGCTCTACATAGCGAGCTCCAGGCCAGCTGGGACTAAAGAGAGACCCTGTCTCAAAAATACCCCAAAAAGAAAGATGATAATATGAAATTTGCAGGTAAATGGATGGATCTTGAAGATATTTCCCTAAGTGAAGTAATACAGTCTCAGGAAAAAAAAAAGGCAAATAGTTTCCCTCATTTGTGGATGCTAACACCAAGTCCCCAGTTGAAATACAAGCTGAGTAATGTTATTGTTATACTATTTTTTATCTGAAAGCAACTGTGCTGTTATAATGTGAATTGCTTAATGGGCTCTAGAATTGACCTACCACTTATTTTCAGGCATTGTAACTACCAGATATGGGTGGAAGATATGTATTCATATTTTAGAGTAATATAAAATTAAGGGGAAAATGTGAATGCCAAAACATATTTTGGAATTAACATACAGTTTATTCTTGTAGGTCATAATTTTGATACATATGTGATGTTTATGTAGGCATATTTTGGAGCAACACAAAGAAGAAAACAAATGACTCACTCAAGGGAACAACAGCAACATAAAGACTGGGTCAAAGAACTAACTGATACAGTTAAATTCTGCCCCAAACAACAAGCCTCTGCAGAAAAAAAAATCTTTGGAAAGACTGAGAGAACGATGCAAGACATGTATGGCAGAATGCATGAACTGGGGTGGGGTTAGGGCAGGGAGAGGGGAATGTATCGGAATTGGACTGAAAGATGATGTATGAAATACACAAAACATCAATAAAAAGAGTAAGGGAACTTTTAAAGTACATAATATACAATATATTGTACATAATATACAATCAAACTTCTGGCTCCAAGGGTAAGAAATCATTGCAGAAGGAGTAGAAAGATTGTAAGAGCCAGAAGAGGAAAACGAGCACAAGGAAACAGATTTTTCCAGACAGCTTGTCGGTTACTCATGTGAACTCACAGCAATGGCATCATGCAGACGTCCTATGCAAGTTCAAATCAGACAAAATGGGTAAGAAATCTCAACCCAAGCTAAAGAACTTTTGACAACTGATGGCTGCAGGAAAAGGCAGAGACAGTTTCTCACAGGGATAGGACTGTGGGCAGATTCACCGTGCTCTGGGGGATGCAGCCACACTGAAGAACATTTGAAGATACAAATCATACTCCACGGGCCATACTACATTATATATGTATATATATGTAGTATATATATATGTTTATATATGTATATGTTTAAATATAATAGAGTATATTAAATTGGGTGGGAGGCAGTAAGGAGTAGTACAGATAGGGAAGGATATAAAAAAAGAAGTTAGAAAACAAATGACTCACTCAAAAGATGGAGTAAAGAGGTGAACAGGGACTTCACAAGTGAGGAAGTAAAGACGGCTGAGAAACATCTTATAAAATGTTCAACACTGCTAATAATTAAGGAAATGAGAATTAAAACTGCTTTAATATATCATCTCACTCTGATAAGACTGGCTAGGATCAAGAAAACAAATGATACCAGATGCTGGAGAGGTTGTAGGGAAAGGGGAACACTCATCCACTGCTGGTGGGAATGTAAACTCGTACAGCCACTATGGAAAGCAGTGTGGAGAACCCTTGGAAGACTCAAAATGAGCCTANTATAAATGTACTGTCTGCATGCAAGTTTGTGCACCCGTGTCATGCAATGCTGTGGAGTTCAGAAGAGGGTGTCGGATTCCCCTGGAACTAGAGTTCTCCTGGAATTGGAGTTTCAGACGGTTTTTGGCCGCCATGTGGGTGCTGGGGATCGAACCCAGGTCCTCTGTAAGAGCGGTCGGCGCTCTTAACAACTAGGCCATCTCTCCAGCCCCCAAACATTTAGTATCTTAAAAAAAAGATAGGGGGCTGGAGAGATGGTTCAGCAGTTAAGAGCACCAGCTGTTCTTGGGTTCGAGTCCCAGCACCCACATGACAACTAACAATCATTCATAACTCCAGTTCCAGGGGATCCCATACCTTCTGATCTCTGTGGGCACTGCACAATACAGGTGCACTTACATACATGCAGGCAATACACTCACAGATAGCAAATAAAAAAATATTTTTTAAAGATTTATTTTTGTTTTATGTATATGAGTGTTGTGTGTGCCACATATATACAGTGCCTTCAAAGGCCAGAAAAGGGCATCAGATCCCCTGAAACTGGAGTTATAGTTGGTTGTGAATTCCCATGTAGGTGCTGGGAACTGAACCAGGCTCCTGTGCAACAGCAACCAGTGCTCTTTACTAAGCCAATCCTGAATTAGTATCATACAAAGTTTCATCTATTAATTATTGCGTGTGCATATGGTGTGTGAGCATGGCTGTACAGCTGCCATGGTAGCATCTATGTGTGTGTGGACAACTTTGGGGATGGATTCCTGCCTTGTTTTGAGTCAGCACTTCTAATTGTTTCTGCCTCATGCATACTGGAGTTCAGGAGCTACAGAGGAATGGTCCTGTCTATGCCTCTCAGCTCATTGAGTGCTGGTGTCACAGATGTGAACCACGGCATCTAGCTTTTTTTTATTTATTTATTATTTTTTATGTGTATGAGTGTACTGTCTGCATGTAGGTTGGTGCACCCATGTTGTGCAATGCCTCGGAGGTCAGAAGAGGGCATCGGATTCCCCTGGAACTGGAGTTAAAGACGGTTCTTAGCCACCATGTGGGTGCTGGGAATCAAACCCGGGTCCTCTGCAAGAGTAGTTAGCTCTCTTAACCACTGAGCCATCTCTACAGCCCCAGAGTAATATAAATTTAAAAAGGAAAAATGAGAATCCTGACATATGATATGGAAATGACAGTTTGTGTACAGATTATATCATTTTTTTAAATTTTATTTATGTCTGTATGTGTATGAACGTACTGTCTGCATGCAAGTTTGTGCACCCATGTCGTGTAATGCCACAGAGGTCAGAAGAGGGTGTTGGATTCCCCTGGAACTGGAGTTCTCCTGGAATTGGAGTTTCAGATGGTTCTCGGCCGCCATGTGGGTGCTGGGGATCGAACCTGGGTCCTCTGTAAGAGCGGTTGGTGCTCTTAACCGCTAGGCCATCTCTCCAGCCCCAGATTATATCATTTTAATATAGGTGCAACTTGTATATATATGCATATGTTGAAACAAATACAGATTGGAGGGAACAAAAACAGCAGAGGAACTGGGACAGGGAACCAACTGAAACAGTAAAGTTCCCCCAAGGACAATAATCCTCTGCTTTGAAAAACTTTGAAAAGAATCAGAAAAAGATACAGGGCAGAAATGGCAGGGTGCATGAACTCAGGTGGGGTGGGGGGCATGGAAGACAAGATAAGTCTAGATTGGAATGAGAAACGATGTATGAAATGCACAAAACTTCAAGAAAAATGTTAAAAAATAATAATGCACAGAGGACTTGGATTTGGCTCCAGGCACCCAAATCATGTAGCTTACAACTGCTTGTAACCTCATTTCTAGGGAATCTGCCATCCTCTGACCTCTGGGCACCTGCGTGCATGTGGTGCACATAAACTCACATAGGCACACATACGTACAAGTATTTTTGTTAACTATACCTTTAAAAAGTTTGTAATGGAGGAACATGGACCCTGCATCCCAAATGTTAAGTTTGTCACAAGCCAATCTCAAGGGGAAGGGGCAGTTTTGGTTCTGACAAGTTTTCCCCAAATACTCCTAGGAGACAGGAGGTTCATGATACTGCTTTTCCCTTTATAGGAAAGCTGTACTTCTCTCTCTCTCTCTCTCTCTCTCTCTCTCTCTCTCTCT
>VZQC01007535.1:194682-206715 GCA_009823505.1 Rhizomys pruinosus
TCCCCTCCCTCCCTCCCTCCCTCCCTCCCTCCCTTCCTTTCCTGCTTGCTTGCCTTTAGAGTCAAGCTCTCATATAACCCAGGCTGGCCCCAGACTGGTAGAATAGCCAAGAATGGTCTTGAACTCCCCATCCTCGTCCTCAGCCTGCTGAGACTGAGAGTACAGGCATGCGTGGACATGACCTGGTTTCCACTGTGTATGAAACACAGTGTCTCACTCTGTAACCCTGTGTTATGTGCCCAATTTATTCTGAGGTAAAGCCTTCCATATTGAAAGGAAGCTTATTAAGAAATAAAATTATAAAGGGAATTAAACAACACGGTGTTTTAAGAGAAAGTAAACAACTCAATTACTTCAGGAGGAAATTGACCAGGTTCACCCCTAACTCTTCAAGCATATATAAGCCCCAAGAACAGCTGATGCTTTTTTCTTCTGAGACAGGGTCTCCCTTTAGTCCCAGCTGGCCTGGAGCTCGCTTGGTAGACCAGGCTGGCCTTGAATTCACAGAGATCCTCCTGCCTCTTCATCCTGAGTGCTGGGATTAAAAGGCATGCACTAGCATGCCCAGCCCAAGACGGTTCTTAGCCGCCATGTGGGTGCTGGGAACCCACCATGTGGGTCCTCTGCAAGAGGAGTCAGTGCTCTTAAGTGCTGAGCCATCTCTCCAGCCTCAAGAGATACTTTAAACAACTTAAGCTGCCTAGAGGAAGCTAGGCCCCACTGAGCTTTGGGAAGAGACACCATCCAAACTGCAACTTGTGCAGTGAGCCCAGAATTCCTGCTTTTATGAGCTGTCACCCATGCTGGGGTGGCTTCTGGTGATGCAGCTATCTTTTAGTCATCTCTGCTTCATAAGTAACCCTTCACCCTTATCCTTATGCGTAACCCTAATAAACTCATTGGTTCCCCCGGCTGGAATCTGGTGGTATCTTTACTTTGATCTGTTGTTGGTTCCCTGTCTATGGTGAGTTGTAAATGTTTGTTCGGATCTTCCCAGGAACAGGGTCACTTAACACCCTGATGTCCTACAACTCAGAGCAGAGTGCTCTAGTCCCCAAGTTCTGGATAGAGAGGTGTGAACTACCACAGGGGACCCATCTTCAGTATCTTATGCTTTAGCATCATTTGAAGCTTGCTCCTTGAGACAGACTTTCTCCTCCCTGGGTACATGCCTTCTTCTGGATGGCCAACAACTCTACCAGATTAATAACTTTCATTTACAAATCAACCAATGCTGAGTCTATATCCACTAAAACTTATTTAACTCTCACACTCAGACCATTATTTCTCCTCCCCTACATTACCAAGGAATAGGGTAGAGGCAACAAGACACCACTTGAACACCTAAACTTCATCAGAAATATTCCAGTTGGCCAATGCTAAGCAGTCGACTCTGCCCTGACTTATCTTTCCTTCAAGAATGCCAGCAAAGGCTTTTCCTCCAGCTCTCCTCTCATTGAAATCACTTTTTCTTAGAGTACAGTTAGCTTGGAAGTTATTATGTAGCCCTGAATGACCTCAAACACATAACTCTCCTGTATCAGCCTGCTGAGTGCTGGGATGTTACGTAACAATTTCTTCCAAATTGAAATTCACATTTGTCCTGGAGTGGGTGGGGAGGACTTAAGGAATATTCATCACTGAGGGAGACTCAATAAGGTCTGAATTGAAATATTCCGTGTTGGAGGGGAGGCTTGTTAAGACCCATGAAATAAACAACTCACATGTCTTAGGGTACTCCCCAAACTTATATGACTCACAAGGCCCTTCACAAAAGGTTCTGTGAGAAGGGTGGGCTTATGTGGAGAGGAGGCTCTCAGACCTGCCCCAGCTTACTGTGGGTCATGCAGGAAGCTCTAGAGATATAGCTTTTTTTTTTTTTTTTTTTTTTGTCTTTTCGAAACAGGGTCTCCTTGTAGCCCCAGCTGTCCTGGAACTCGCTCTGTAGACCAGGCTGGCCTTGAACTCATAAAGATCACCTGCCTCTGTCTCCCAAGTGCTAGGATTAAAGGTGTGCACCACCACGCCCGGCTTCACATGTTTTTTAAAGAACCCAATAATATCACTTGTTTGCTAAGTTAGACTTGGGTGGAATCAGAGCCCTATCTTGATGGGAGCACTTCCTTCCCAGGAAATGTTTCACCACAGATATTCAGGCTCACTCTCCTACTATTTATTGTCTTCTGTATTGGAGGCAAACCTTGTGCTTCTTGTTGGCCCTGCTTGGCATGTGGCATCCTCTCTCCAGGTGGGTCTGTGGCTATACAACCATCTTGTTTCTAATCCTTTGGTTCCCTCTGTGCCTGGAAGGTTTTGTCATCTCAACTGCAACAGCAGCACCCTCAGTTAACTGTAGGTATGAAAGAAAGAGTGGGGGGAGAATATGGCAGAAAACAAGGCAAAGCCTTCATAAGGCAGAAAATCACACAGAGGAAAATTTCCCAATCACGGGGAGACACATGGTGAAATGCTAATGAAGGAAAATGACCACTAGGGTTGGGAGGGGTCCTCTGACCTGAATGACCTTGGTCAGCACTGGCAGCACAAATCATCCTCATAGGTACAAAGTTGAGGGATTTTTTTTTAAGAAGGCACATTAGGGATGCAATGCAGCAGAGTGCTGACTTAGCATGCCTAAAGCCATGGGTTCACTCCCCAACTCCAATTATACTAACATGGTTGCCCATCCCTTGGTGATGTGGAGGCTTAAAGTCATCCTGTGCTGCAGAGAAAGCTAACTCAAAAATACAGAAAAGTAAAATGAGGGAAAGGGCGTTCAGTGAGTAGCTTGTCTCCGAGAGTTCTTAGAGAGCATTCACAGCTTTGTGACAAACACCTTTTGAGAACAGTCATGGTTCCCTGTGGCTGCCACTGAGCACTTGGGAGCTGGAGGCAGAAGGATCAAGACTTCATAGTGATTCTCAGTACAGGCCAGCAGCCTAGGCTGCATAAAACCTTGTTTCTTTTTTTTAAACTTTATTTCTGTATGTGTATGAATGTACTATCTGTATGTAGGTCTGTGCACCCGTGTTGTGCAATGCCGCAGAGGTCAGAAGAGGGTGTCGGACTCCCCTGGAACTGGAGTTCTCCTGGAATTGGAGTTTCAGACGGTTCTTGGCCGCCATGTGGGTGCTGGGGATCGAACCCGGGTCCTCTGTAAGAGCGGTCGGCGCTCTTAACCGCTAGGCCATCTCTCCAGCCCCAAAACCTTGTTTCTTACCAAGCAAACATCAACCAAAAAAATGTTCTATTGAGTGGAGACCTGGGAGCCAAGAAGCTCCTTTACTGTTAACCGGCTATCAGATCCTCTGGTGTTATGGACACTTCACTACATTCTCAAGTGAGGACTATTCCACACAGCCTGCATGGGACTCAGAAGGAAGTGCAATTAAGCGAGACAGGGCTGAGTGAACTCTAGATGTAGACACTGGAGCCATTTTCACACAGGCCAGAGCAGGAGCACTTTCCATGCCTGGCCCAATGGAAGGCCTGAGTTGTATACAAATACAACTCTTCATTTTGCATGAAGGATGTATTTATTTGTGACTAGTGCAGCACAGTAGCCCCACACATCCTCCTCAGTAAATGCTCAAGCTC
Organism: Rhizomys pruinosus; assembly: GCA_009823505.1. Classification (NCBI taxonomy): domain Eukaryota; kingdom Metazoa; phylum Chordata; class Mammalia; order Rodentia; family Spalacidae; genus Rhizomys; species Rhizomys pruinosus. The sequence continues at coordinate 198,280 of VZQC01007535.1, forward strand.
ATGGCTCACTTTTCTTTTTCTTTTCTTTTCTTTTCTTTTTTCTTTTCGATGCAGGGCCTCATGTCTACCAGGCCGGTGTGTAGCCAGGAATGACCTTGGACTCCTGATGCTTCTGCCTAAGCTGCTCCAGTGTGGGAATCGCAGGCGTTCACTGTATGATTTTTAATATTGGTTGTCAATCAGACAGGATCTAGAATCACGTAGGAGAGATGCCTCTGGGCATGTCTGTGAGGGAGTTTCTACATTAGGTTACAGGTTAACTGATGTGGGAAGACCCAGTTTAACCATTGGTGGCACCATCTCATGGGCTGAGATCCTGGGCTAATTAAAATGGAGAAAGTGGTGGCTGGAGAGATGGCTCATTGGTTAAGAGCGCTGACTGCTCTTGCAGAGGACACAGGTTCAATTTCCAGCACCCACATGGCAGCTAAGAACCATCTTTAACTCTAGTTCCAGGAGAATCTGATGCCCTCTTCTGACCTCTGTGGCATTACACGACATGGGTGCACCAACCTCCATGGAGACAGTACACTCACACAGATAATAATAAAAAATGGAGAAAGTGACGGAATCACTAGGGTTCATGCCTCCCCTTTCTGAAAATGGATGCAACGTGAGCAGCTGCCTCAAGCTCCTTACACCGTAACTTTCTTGCCACAGTGGACTTCGCCTTAAACAATGAACCAGAATAAACCCTTTCTGTGAGGTATTTTACTGAAGCAATGAAGAAAGGAGATTTGTACCAAGAATTAAGGTTTTTGCTGTAATCAACTTGACCATGTTTTTCTTGAACGTTTGGAACTGGTTTGCAGGAGAAGCATGGAACATTTGCAACCATAGGCCACAAAAGGCCTAGAGTGCTGCAAACTGACCTTAATGGCCATGTTGGTGGCAGCTTAGACAAAAATGCCAAGAGACGTACAGATAGTGGTGCTCCAGTGCATAAGGCTTCAGATGGGAATGAAGATTCTACTGGGAACTGGGCTACAGGCCATTTTTGCCTCATCCTGGCAAGGAATCTACCTGCATTCTACTCATACCCTGAGAACTTATGTAATGCTGAATTAAAAATGGATAGAACAGGCATGGGGGTGCATACCTTTAATTCCACAAGTCAGGAAGTAGAGGCAGGAGGATCTCTGTGAGTTTTAGGTCAGCAACAGCTACAATGAAACCTAAACCCAAACCAACCAATAAAAACTGTAACGGATTAATTTCCTTCCTGAAGGAAATTTGAAGATATTGTAGTGTTCAGGATGTGGCCTGGCTACTGCTCAGTTTCTTATTCAGATAGATAAAGAAACTGATGAGAGAGGCACCTTGAGAAACATGAAATTTAGCAAGAAAAGTTGTGTAATTTAAACTACAGACGACAGACAAAGAGAGTACAGGGAACAAGTAATCTGTAACTGTTAAAAAGAAACCTCAAATAGGTGAGATGGCTCAGCAGGTAAAAGTGCTTATAGCTGGGTGTGGTGGTGCACTCCTTTAATCCTAGCACTTGGGAGGCAGAGGCAGGTGGATCTTTGTGAGTTCATGGCCAGCCTGGTCTACAGAGTGAGTTCCAGGACAGCTGGGGCTACTGGGAGACCCTGTCTCGAAAAAAAAAAAAAAAAAAAAAAAGTGCTTATAACCAACATCTATGACTTGAGTTCAATGCGTATGATGGAAAGAGATAACTAATTCCTGCAACTTGTTCTCTCACTCCACATGTGCTCCATGGCATGTACATGTAGGTACACACATACACACATATGTACACACACATACATACACACATACAATGCATGTGCATGTGAATAAGTAAATATTAAAATTTAAAGAACAACTGGGGCGGAGTGTGTGTGGACTGGTGTGTTGGCCCAGAGGGTTCTGTGAGCTGGGAGCTGAGGTTTGAACACAGACCACTGCCTGAGCAGCTGGGGGCAGAGTGTACTGGAGGGTACCAGTGCGTGGGCTAAGCAAGCAACCCAACACCACCCCCACAAGTGGAACTCAGGAGAGAGTGGCTGGCAGCAGAGGGAACACAGTATTCAGAAGGTGTCATCTGGGTTGCTGCCCACCCAGCTCTTGCAGAACAGAAAGGGAAGAGTGAACTATACCTTCCAATATATAACCAAAATTGAAAGCCTAAAACCTAGACAAGTCAACACTCCATACACAAGGAGAATACAACAAAGGCACCTGAAAGAATCAGGGAAAGCAATCCTTCAACAAAGTGAAGAGGCATTAAAGATTCACATTAGAATATAGGCAAAAAGCAAACCACATGCCGAGAGCACAACAAAAGAACAATATGGGAAAAGCACAGAATAACTCCACACCAAACTCTATGGAGCCTGTGGAGGACTCTTACAATGGGATCTCCCTAGAGGTAGCCCAGGACACAGATCATAGAATAACAATCCTAGATATATTCAAAGAAATCATAGAACTAAGGGGAGAGAATGAAAAACTCAGAAAAGGACCTAGAGGGAGACAAGGACAAACTTCGGAAAGAACTAAAAGGAGAAAATGACAGACTCCAGAAATAGCTAGAGGGACAAAATGACAAACTCTGGAAGGAAGTGGAAACTGAAAAGATCTCATGCTGAAAAGAAAAAGGAAACCAACGAGTGAAACAAGGAGCTACAGGAAAAGATTGAGAAGCTCCAAAAGGAAGTTGAAATAGTAAAGAAATCAAAAGACGAAATGAAAAAGGAAATTGAACAGTCATCCAATCAAGAGGAAAGAATGGGGAAAAGCCTCAGAAACAGAATGGAGGAAGCAGAGGAAAGAATATCAGACCTAGAAGATAACACAGAAAAACTAAAAAGCTCAAGTAAAGACTATGAAAAATTTAAAAATACACAAGAGTGGAACAACCAGGAAATGTGGCACACCATGAAAAGCTCAAACCTCTGCATCATAGGGATAGAGGAAGGAGAAGAATCCCAAGAGAATGGTGTTGATCAGATTGTCAACAGAATAATAGATGAAAATTTCCCCAAATAAAAAAAAGACAAACCCATACAAATACAAGAGGCACATAGAACACCAAATAGATTGGCCAGAAAAGAAACTCCCCCCACTATATCATAGTTAAAATGCTAGATGCCCAAAACAAAGACAAAATTCTGAAAGCCACAAGAGAAAAACAAGTTACATGTATGGGGAAACCTATTAGAATTACAGCTGACTTTTCAGTGTAAACTGTGAAAGTAAGAAGAATGTGGACCAAAGCATTCCCAGTGTTAAATGACTATAAATGCCAACCCAGGTTAGTATACCCAGCAAAAATGCCGACTCTAGTTGAAGGGAAAAAAAAATCTTCCATGATATAAACAAGATGAAAGAATACGTGTCTGGAAAACCAACCCTTCAGAGAATACTTGAGGCCATTCAAAGGACAGAGGAAAGGAGCAACTACTCCCAGGCACCTTGAAAGAGAAATTAATAAAAGCAGAAATGCAGAAGTAGAAACCTACATGAAAAATGCAAATGGATAATAAGGTGAAAGGAAGCAACACACACCTCTCAATTATAACCTTAAATATTAATGGACTAAACTCCCCAGTCAAAAGGCATAGACTGGGAGAATGGATTAGGAAACAGAATCTATCGATATGCTGTCTACAAGAAACTCATCTCACCCTCAAGGAAGGAATTGCTATCTTAATATCACACAAAATAGGCTTCAAAGTAGATGCAATTAGAAGAGACAAAGAGGGCTATTATATCCTTATCAAAGGGAAAATTAACCATGAAGTGTCCACAATCATGAATATATATGCACCAAACTCCGGTGCACAGACCTTTATAAATACAACTCTATAGGACCTCAAGGCACAGATTAAGCCCAGCACACTCATAGTAGGAGACTTCAATAGTCCACTGAGTCTTTTGGACAGATCAACCGGACAAAGAATAAACAGAGAGACATCTGAACTGAACAATACAATACAGGAAACAGACCTCACAGACATCTTCCAAATATTCCACCCAAACACCAGAGAATATACTTTCTACTCAGCACCCCACAGAACATTCTCCAAAATTGACCACATACTTGGACACAGAAAAAACCCAAACAAATACAAAAAATTGAAATAATTTCATGCATTTTATCAGACCATAGTGCAATAAAGCTCAAAATCACCAGGTAGGATAAGCCCTGCTACCTACACGAACACATGGAGACTAAACAACACACTCCTAAATAATGAATAGGTCAAGGAGGAAATAAAGAAATAAAAGCATTCCTGGAACTAAACGACAATGACAGTACAACATAACAAAACCTATGTGGCACTTTTTTTGCGGTTCTTAGCCTCAGCCTTTAATGGCTGCGCTATCCCCACAGCCCTATGTGGCACTTTTTTAAAAGCAGTCCTAAAGGGAAGTTTATAGCCCTGGGTGCCTATATTACAAAAACAGAAAGAGCACAAATAAATGAGCTAACATTGCAGCTAAAAACGCTTGAGAGACAACAATGAATGAACCCTAAACACAACACAGGAAGAAATAACAAAAATCAGAGCAGAAATTAATGAAATAGAAATAAAGAAAACAAAAAAATCAATGAATCCAAAAGTTGGTTCTTTGAGAGAATAAACAAGATAGACAGACCCCCTGGCCCAGTTAACCAAAAGAAAGAAAGAGCAACTCCAAATCAATAGAATTCACGATGAAAGGGGAAGTATCACAACAGACAATGAAAAGAGCTAGACAATCATACAGGAACACTTCAAAAAAACCTATATACTCTACTAAATTTGAAAACCTAAGAGAAATGGATGAATGTCTGCAATCCGGGGAATTGCCAAAGCTAAACCAAGAAAAGATTGACAGCTTAAACAGACCCATAATATATGAAGAAATTGAAAATGTAATAAGAGACCCCCCCATAAAAGAGACCTCCCAACTAAAAAAAGCCCAGGTCCAGATGGTTTCACAGCAGAATTTTATAAAAGATTTAAAGAGGACTTACAACCATTATTACTCAAATTGCTCAGAAGGATACAAGCAGGGGCAAATCTCCCAAATTCCTTCTATGAAGCCAGCATCACTCTAATACTAAAACTAGGCAAGGATACAACCAAAAAAGAGAAATACAGACCCATCTCATTAATGAACTCAGATGCAAAAATTCTTAACAAAGTACTTGCAAACTGTATACAGACCCACATCAAAAGAATCATTCGCCATGATCAAGTTGGATTCATACCAGAGATGTAGGGATGGTTCAACATATGAAAATCAGTAAATATTACAAAACACATAAATGGACTGAAGGACAAAAGCCACATGATCATCTCAATTGATGCAGAAAAAGCCATTGACAAAATCCAGCATCCCTTCATGATTAAAGTACTAGAGGGAATTGGACTGGAAGGATCATTCCTCAACATAATCAAAACCATATATAAGAAACCCACAGCCAGCATCATTCTAAATGGAGAAAAGTTAGGATTCCCCATAAAGGTAGGAAACCGACAAAGCTGCCCCCTGTCACCACTCCTCTTCAATATAGTGCTTGAACTACTGGCTAGGGCAATAAGGCAAGAAAAGGAAATTAAGCCGGCATGGTGGCGCACGCCTTTAATCCTAGTACTTGGGAGGCAGAGGCAGGCCGGTCTTTGTGAGTTCAAAGCCAGCTTGGTCTACAGAGTGAGGTCCAGGACAGCTGGGGCTACAGGGAGACCCTGTCTCAAAAAGATAAAAAAAAAAAAAAAAAGAAAAGAAAATTAAAGGAATACTAATTGGAAAAGAGGAAGTAAAACTATCTCTTTTTGCAGACAGTATGATAGTTTACCTAAGGGATGCTAAAAACTCCATCAGAAAACTAGAAACAAATAAGAGTTTCAGTAAAGTGACGGGATACAAAATTAACCTAGAAAAATCAGTAACATTTCTTTACACCAACAACAAGCAACTGAAGAAGGAATACAAAGAGACCTTCCCAATCACAATAACCTCAAAAACAATAAAATACCTAGGAATAAACCTAACCAAAACCACCAAAGATCTCTACAAAAAAATTTATAAACTCCTGAAGGAGATTGAAGAAGACATCAGAAGACTGAAAGACCTCCCATTCTCATGGATTTGAAAAATTAATATAGTAAATCTGTTCATTCTACCAAAATTAATATATAGATTCAATGCAATCCCAATTAAAACTCCAAGGTCATTCTTCACAGGCTTGGAAAAAATTCTTAAATTCATATGGAACAAAAAAAGACCCCCAATAGCCAAAGCAACCCTGAGTGAAAAGAGCAATACAGGAAGGATTTCTATATCAGGCATCAAACTACACTACAGGGCTATAGTCATAAAAACAGCCTGGTACTGGCACAAAAACAGACCTGCAGACCAAACTGAAGATCGGAACTTGAGCACATACAATTTAAGCCACCTCATAATTTGACAAGGGGGACAAAAAGAATCAATGGAGGAAAGACAGCATCTTCAGCAAATGGTGTTGGCAAAACTGGATCACCACTTGTAGAAGAATAAAATTAAACCCCAACTCTCACCCTGTACAAAAATCAACTCCAAATGGATCAAAGACCTCAATGTGAAACCCAAAACTCTGAAGGTGATAGAAGAAAAATTTGGCAGCAACTTACAAGACATAGGTGCAGGAAAAGAGTTTCTAAATCAGACAGCAGCTGCACAGGAAATAGGTCAACAATTGACAAGTGGGACCTTATTAAACTCAAAAGTTTCTGTACAGCAAAAGAAACAATCAGGAAAGTGAAGTGAAAACCCACAGAGTTGGAGGAAACCTTCAGTGCTGATACATCTGACAGAGCATTAACTTCCAGATCATATAAACTACTCAAAAAACAAAGAAGAAAACAAACGACTCACTCAAAAGATGGAGTAAAGAGCTGATCAGAGACTTCACAAGCGAGGAAATAGAGATGGCTGAGAAACATCTTAAAAAGTGTTTGGGCTGGAGAGATGGCTTAGCGGTTAAGAGGACCGACTGCTCTTGCAGAGGACCCAGGTTCTATCCCCAGCACCCATATGGTGGCTGAGAACTGTCTGTAACTCCAATTCCAGGAGAACTCCAGTTCCAGGGGAATCCGACACCCTCTTCTGACCTCCGTGGCATTGCATGACATGGGTGCACAGACCTACATGCAGACAGTACATTTATACACATACAAAAATAAATAAAATTTAAAAAAGTGTTCAGCATCACTAATAATTAAGGAAATGCACATTAAAACCATTTTAAGATATCATCTCATTCTAATAAGGCTGGCAAGGATCAAGAAAACAAATGATACCAAACGCTGGAGAGGGTATGGGGAAAGGGGAACACTCATCCATTGCTGGTGGGATTGCAAACTTGTACAACCACTATGGAAAGCAGTATGGAGAACCCTTAAAAGACTCAAAATGAGCCTACCACCTGACCCAGCCATACCACTTCTGGGAATATATCCATCAGACTCTTCCTACCACAGAGATAGATGTACAGCCATGTTTATTCCATCTCTTTTCACAATAGCGAAGAGCTGGAACCAACCCAAATGCCCCTCAATCAATGAGTGGATAGAGAAAATATGAGGGCTGGAGAGATAGCCTAGCGGTTAAGAGCACTGACTGCTCTTGCAGAGGACCTGGGTTCAATCCCCAGCACCCACATGGCGGCTAAGAACCGTCTGTAACTCCAATTCCAGGAGAACTCCAGTTCCGGGGGAATCTGAGACCCTCTTCTGACCTCCGTGGCATTGCACCACACGGGTGCACAGACTTGCATGCAGACAGTACATTCATACACATACAAAAATAAATAAAAAAAAATTTTTTTAATTCTTTAAAAAAAAAGAGAGAAAATATGATACATCTGCACAATGGAGTTCTATGCAGCAGTAAAGAAAGATGACATCATGAAATTTGCAGGTAAATGGATGGAACTAGAAGATTTTATGTTAAGTGAAGTAACACAATCCCAGAAAAACAAAAGATGAATGGTATCCCTCATCTCTGGATGCTGGTACCAAGTATCTAGTTGTAAGAGAAACAGCAACGTTAATGTTATATTCCTCATGATCTAAAGACAACTGTGCTCTTGCACTGTGATTCCTAAACAGGTTCTAGAGCTGACCTAACATTTATTTTCAGACCTTGGGTTTTTGGTACATGATGGAGGGGACGTGTGGATCTTTTAGAGTATTATGGGATTAAAATGGAAAGATGGGAATCAAGAAATATGATATGGAAATAACATACAGTTCATTCCCAATGAATACAGTTTTAATATAGGTGCAATGTAAAAGGCTGGTGCAACTTAGCCTTTCTGGGTGCTTAACGACCATACTTAACGCCCATACCAATTTGGCCGAAGGACCTAAGGGATAATGTTGTTCCTTGCCCTCAGAGGTCAACCAAGTCATGGGGGTATCTATTGAAATGTCCTGCAAATTTGGGTCACCAGAC
>VZQC01007535.1:207006-240731 GCA_009823505.1 Rhizomys pruinosus
CCCCAGCACCCACATGGCGGCTAAGAACCGTCTGTAACTCCAATTCCAGGAGAACTCCAGTTCCAGGGGAATCCGACACCCTCTTCTGACCTCCGTGGCATTGCACCACACGGGTGCACAGACTTGCATGCAGACAGTACATTCATACACATACAAAAATAAATAAAAAAAAATTTTTTTAATTCTTTAAAAAAAAAGAGAGAAAATATGATACATCTGCACAATGGAGTTCTATGCAGCAGTAAAGAAAGATGACATCATGAAATTTGCAGGTAAATGGATGGAACTAGAAGATTTTATGTTAAGTGAAGTAACACAATCCCAGAAAAACAAAAGATGAATGGTATCCCTCATCTCTGGATGCTGGTACCAAGTATCTAGTTGTAAGAGAAACAGCAACGTTAATGTTATATTCCTCATGATCTAAAGACAACTGTGCTCTTGCACTGTGATTCCTAAACAGGTTCTAGAGCTGACCTAACATTTATTTTCAGACCTTGGGTTTTTGGTACATGATGGAGGGGACGTGTGGATCTTTTAGAGTATTATGGGATTAAAATGGAAAGATGGGAATCAAGAAATATGATATGGAAATAACATACAGTTCATTCCCAATGAATACAGTTTTAATATAGGTGCAATGTAAAAGGCTGGTGCAACTTAGCCTTTCTGGGTGCTTAACGACCATACTTAACGCCCATACCAATTTGGCCGAAGGACCTAAGGGATAATGTTGTTCCTTGCCCTCAGAGGTCAACCAAGTCATGGGGGTATCTATTGAAATGTCCTGCAAATTTGGGTCACCAGACTTCCTGTTCAGGGAGGTCCTGGAGAGCCACTGGTGGGACTTCAACCAGTGTCTAGTCTATAAAGAGAGGAAAATCTGCTCATGCTTCAGAAAAGGAAGCCTCGTCTAGCAAGACCTGATTTTTGTCCTCGAGTGGATGGAACTGGTAAATGAAAAGCTGAAAGGAGCAAGGTGCGCCCCCCTCCCCCCCGAAAAAAAAATAACCCCGAGAGACCCCTGAGGACCAGATCCTCAACTGACCTTGAGAAAACAAAAACCTTGGTTAATCTGGGCTAACTGTGTGGCCTTAAGCATCCAAAAGGAAAGTACAACCAGATATAAATAATCAGTAAGACTAGAGAAACTGTACTGCAGACATAGAACTTGAGATCTTAGTAAAAAGACAAAAAGAAAAAAGAGAGAGTACTGTGGTTTGGCCTGTCTTCAATTCTTACTGGTGAGTGCATCTACACTGTGGCTGCCGCTGCTTTGGGCACTCCTCAAAGACATGAGACACAGCTTTTTAACCTTCCAATATGGACTGAGGACTCATGTCTCTCCAAGAATCCTCCAAACCTTCAATGCCAGATGGGGACTAATGAGATACCCAGCTTGTGGATTAAACAGCTAAGGGGATGTTAGCCTCGTCAGAATATAGACTGCCATTGTTGGACTAACTGGGCTGTATCATGGAGGCCAGTGCAGGGGGATCAAGACAGGACACATGCTTACTGGAATTCATTTGGAGGACCATGGGATGAAAGATCCCAATGTAGAGCAAAAGTGCAGGATTGATATTTGTTTGGGATTGCCGAGGAGGAACCTTCGAGCACTTCCTTAAGGAAAACATGACATCTTTTAGGAAAAAGTCCTCCAATTCAAGTGATATGTGTGTATGTACATATATATTTATGTATATATAACTATGTATATATATGTATATATACTGTAGCAATACAAGTTGAAGAGAACAAGAACAAAAGAACTGAAAAAAAAAACTCTGGAAAGACTCAGAAAAAGATACAGGAAATATATGGCAGAGAGCAGGGACTCGGGTGGGGTAGGGGGTATGGAAAGGGAAGCAACTCTAGATTCAGTTGAGAAATGATATATGACCTATGGAAAAGGTTTAATAACAATAAAAAAATAAAGAAAAACCTTAATGTCTTTGATGAGACAGTATGAAAGATGTCCTTATGGCAAGATCCACCCACTAAAGGCTCCAACTTGTAAAAATACAAATTTGTAAGGAGAGAGCCTAAACTGAGAATGACCCAGAAGAAATTCCCAGTTTGAAACAACTGCCTAAGAAAGTGACTTTGTAGATTAAGCTATCAAGGCATACACAGCTATGAGTGCTGTAGACAAAGGGGGCCAGGTTAAATCTCCAAGAGAATTAGAGAACTGGTTTTACATTCATGAAAGATGCAAGCTTAAGCTTGAAGGAGTTCTAGAATTTTGCTCCATGGTTTCAGAGCTTCACTGAGGTCAGATAATGCGTGGCATGGTCAGAGTTCCTGCAAGGAAGCTGTGTGAAGATGAAGCCTCAGTAGCAGCGGAGAGCCCAGGATGCTGGAGATGCCAAGACCATGGACCATGGAGCATCTATCAGTGAAAGCTGCAGGAATGGGGTGGAGCTGGCCCACTAGAGAGCTATGTCTGCCCTAGGCAGCAGAACTAGAGGAGCAACTTCTTAAGCCTTTAGTGTCCAGAACATTCCATCACCAAGCACAGAGGTCAAACAGGATTAGGTGTTTGCCCACTAGATCTCAGTCTTCCTTTGGCCCAATTATTCCTCCTTACATTCCCATCCTTTCCTTTGGAACAGGAATATTTATTCTGTGCCTTTGTATGTTGCAAGGATACAACCACGTTTCTGATTGTATAAGGGCTCACAAGAGCTTGCCTGAGCAAGCTCTCACTTTAAAGAGAGTAAAACTGTATGAGTGCTGTGCCTACACATGGGTAAGTGCACCTGTGTTGTGGAGGCCAGAAGAGGGTGCTGGATCCCCTGGAACTGAAGGTACAGACTATTGTTAGCCACCATGTGGGTGCAGGGATTTAAACCCAGGTCTTCTGCAAGAACAGCCAGTGCTCTTAGCCACTGAGCCATGTCTCTAGCTTCAAGGCTATGAGACTTTTGAAGCTGGACTAAATGCATTTTGCATTATGAGATGGTTATGAGCCTATGGGACAAGGGGTGGAAGGTTATAGTTTTAAATTAATATGTTTGAGTTGCAATGGTCGATATTGTCTAATAAACAAGATTTGGAATCACAAAGGAGAAAAGTCTCTAGTACACCACTGAGGAATTATCTAGATTAGCTTAACTGAGATGATAAGTTCCACCTTAACTGTAGGTAAGCACCATCACTGGGGCTGGGGGCTTGAGATGATTAAAAAGGAGAACGTGAGCTGGGCATGTTGGTACATAACTTTGATCCCAGCACTTGGGACCCAGAGGCAGGTGGATCTTTGTAAGATCAAGGCCGGCCTGATCTACATAGTCAGTTCCAGGCCAGCTGGGGCTGCAGGAAGACCCTGTCTCAAAAAAATGAGAGCATGAACTAAACACTAACACTAATCTCTCTCTCCTTCCTGAATGTGGATGCAAGGGGACTGTCTGCCTCATGCCATGCCGCCTTCTATGCCATGCTGAGCTTCTCCTCTAACTGAGCCACGACAGACGATTTCTTCCTTAAGTGGCATTTGTCAGGGACTTTATCACAGTAATGAAGAAAGGAGCTAATACATACCATTATACCTGGTTTTGCTTAGTACCTTTTGATCAGTTCTCACTTTGTATCCCAGGCTGACCTGGAACTCCCAGCAATCCCCATGCTGGGCTTATAGATATGCATACCACACCTGTAGGGTTCAGTATCTTGTGATGCTCTGTCATCTTAAGCTTGCTGGTTTGGGAGAGACTTTCCCACCTAGGGTAACTGATTTGGGGGATAAGAGGGAGTTCAATAGAGGCAAGACTTTCATCTACAAACTAATCTTGAGTCTATACTCCAAAAGCTTCCTGATTTGAGTCTCACACTTGAGTATTTATTTTCTTTCTTCATTTGTGTGTGCGTGTTACACATGTGTGTATGCATAAATAGTTGCATGTGTGTATGTGCCTGAGCACACAAGTGTACATGTGGGTGTGCATGGAGGTCCAAAATTCATGTCAGGAACCATCCTCTCTCTCTTCTGCCTCAGCCATCAAAGCAGGATCTCTCATTCACACTCAGATGTCCCCAACATGGCTATTCTTGCTAGCCAGCTTGCTCTGGGAATCCCATGTCTCTCTGCCTTCCAGCCCGGAAGTACAGGTGGCCCACCACACCCACCCAGCATGTATATGGGTTCTGGGAATCCGAACTTCCATCCTCAGTCCTCCAGCCACCTTCCTTAAATCACCCAGGGCCAGGTGCTAGCAGCTAGACGCCACACATACTTCCAAAACACGCTGACTCACTCCAGTTTGCCACTGCTGACCAGCTCATTCTGACCTAGCTTGGTTTTCCCTCAGAAATGTCAATAAAATCTCCAATTAGGATGAGAGGAAGGAGGAGAGAGAAGGGGAGGGGGAGGGAAAGGGAGAGGGAGAGAGGGAGAGAGAGGGAGAGAGGGAGGACAATGCTGATTCTCCTGCCATAGTCTCTTCAGTGCTGGGATTACATATCTAACCCACCTAACTCTCCCTTCATCTGAGTCTTCTGTCACTTGTTCCATATGTGGTACCCCCCCCTTGGCCCTGCTTGCCATGGCACAAGCCCCTCTCTGGGTGGGAATCTGGGACTGTCTAGCCATAATCTATGTAAGCTACATTCCAGTGCCCTCTTGACCATCCCACCTCCAACATTTTGATCCTTAGAACTCTGAAGGAGTAAAGGAAAGGAGCTGGGAGAGAATGGGACAGCGATGAACCAGAATGTCCACTCACCTCACTGAAGCCTTGATGAAGAAAGAAAATTTTAAAACACAGAAGAAATCTTTCGGGCTAGGGAAACCCAATGGTGAGGTGGTGGAGGGAAATGACCACTAGGATTGGAAGCCTTCTGACCTGAATGACCTGGGTTCAGCACTGGCAGCACAAATCGGCCGCCGAGTGGGAAAGAAGGTATCAGAGCTAACTTGGTAGAGTGTAGTCCAGTATTGCACAAAGCTCTGATTTAATCTCTAACACCAAATACGAAGCATAGTAGCCTATTCCTGTAATCCTACCACTTGTGGAGATGGAAGAAGGCTCTGGAGTTCAAGGTCATTCTAGGTTGCATGGTGTGTTCAAAGCAAGCTGGGGCAAAATGAGACCCAGCCTCAAAAAATGTGAAAATAGAAAATAAGTAAAAAAGAAGGGGTACTCAATCAAAGGTGGGGGGCTGTGTGCCAAGCAGCCCTTCTCTGGCTGGCCGCACTCTCCTCGTCACAGCGCTGCTGTGTGGATACTTCCATCAAGGGGGGACACTCCAGCAGCTGCAGACGCCCACTACAACCAGACTAAAGACCTGTTCCAGTTAGGACCACCACCGACAGCCTGCACTGACCTTAGAAAGCACTATTCCAGGGGCCGAAGAGATGGCACAGTGGTTAAGAGCACTGGCTGCTCTTGAAGAAGACCCAGGTTCAAATACCAGCATCTACATGACAGTTAACAATCATCTGTAACTCCAGTTCCAGGGGATCTGACATGCTCTTCTGTCCTCTGAGGGCATTGCATGACATTGGTACATTTAAATACATGCATACCTAACACTCATAAAATAAAACGAGCAACGGGGCTGGAGAGATGGCCTAGCGGTTAAGAGCGCTGACTGCTGGGCTGGAGAGATAGCCTAGCGGTTAAGAGCGTCGCTCTTACAGAGGACCCGGGTTCGATCCCCAGCATCCACATGGCGGCTGAGAACCGTCTGAAACTCCAATTCCAGGAGAACTCCAGTTCCAGGGGAATCCGAGACCCTCTTCTGAACTCCGCGGCGTTGCACGACACGGGTGCACAGACTTGCATGCAAACAGTACATTCATACACATACAGAAATAAATAAAAATTAATAAAAAAATTAAAAAAAAATAAAACGAGCAACAACAAAAAGCAGCACTCCTAAGCAAGAGAAGGCTGGTAAAGTCTAGCTGATCCTATAGCCATCTCACTAGCAGTAGAGGAAGACTACTTACATCCTTGAAGGCTTGTGATTGGTTAAAACAAGACCCTTCATCTGCTTGAAGGACTCTCTCATTGGTACAGAGCCTTTGTGGCACAATCCCTTTTCTGTAAATGAGTGAATTACATGGCTAGCTGCTGTTTTGTCTTGCATTTAGCTTTATGTAGTTTTATGTGTATGATTGTTTTGCCTGCATATATGTAAGAACACCTGTGTGTACAATGCCCACAGAAGACAGAAGAGAATGTGGGATCCTTGGAACTAAAGAATGGTTGTTGGCTATCACATGGGTGCTGGGAACTGAATCTGGGTCCTCTGGAGGAGCAGCCAGTGCTCTTAACCACTGAATCTCTCCAGCCCCTTGTTTTTAAATTTCTCTTGTAACCCAGACTAGTATAGCCAAAGATCCCCTTGAATTCCTGATCCTTCTTCTACAGCCTCCTGAGTTCTGGGTGTAATAGCATGTGTTACCATGCCAGACTTCTGTTTGAGACATGAGCTCTCTCTTTGCAGGCCAGGCTTGTCTGGAACTCCCAGCAATCTGCATGGTCTTCCACCTGAGTGCAGGGCTTAAAAATGTGTACTACCATTCCTGCCTTGACTTCTGTGTCTTGGGTTATTCTGACATCATCTTAAACTTGAAGGCTTAGAAGAGACCTCCTTTCCTCCTGTAGCTGATTCATCAGGCAAACAAAGATCTCTATCAGGGCACACCTTTCATTTACGAATCACCCAATATGGATTTCTCTTCTCTAAACTTCCACATTTAACTGCCATAGTCAAGCCAGTATGTGGTGACAAACATCTTTAATTTCTGCACTTGGGAGGCAGAGGCAGAGGCAGAGGCAGGTGGATCTCAATGAGATTGAGGATAGCCTGGTCTACATAGTGAGGTCCAGTCAGGGATACATAGATTCTTTTAAATAAAAACTAAAAATATTTGCTTACATTTATTCACTTTGTGTGGTATGTGTGTGTGTGTGTGTGTGTGTGTGTGTGCGCGCGCGCGCGTGTATGTATGTATTTGCATGCCACAATATGCTTGTCCATGTGGTGATCGGAAGATTTGGTTGTCTCCTTCCGTGTGAGTTCTGGGTATTGAACTCAGTTTGTTAGACCTGGTAGCAAGCACCTTAACCCACTGAGCTGTCTCACCACCCCTCAAGCCAGTATTTCTTCCTTGCTAAATTACCCAAGGCATTTACCTAGGCAGCTAGACACAACTCGTATACCTTAAACCCAATGAATTCTTTTCATTGGCCAGTGCTGGGAAACTTACTCTGTCATTGGCCAGTGCTGGGAAACTTACTCTGCCCAGCTTGCTTTTCCCTCAGAAATGCCAGGCAAAGCTCCGGCACTGGCCTGTCTCTCATTCTCTGCCTCAGCCCCATGAGTACTGGGATTACAGGTACTCACACCTACACCAAGCTATCTTCTGCCACTTGATGCAAACCTTGTGCTTCCTCTTGACTCTGCCTGTCATATGGCCGTCCCCTCTCTGGGTGAGATCTGTGACTGTATAACTCTCTTCTTTCCAAGCCTCATTCTGATTCCTTCCTGTGCCTGAAAGGTCTTCACCCCACATCCATCATCTGCATCCTTAGTACACTGAAGCACTGCAGGTGTCTAGGAAAGAGGCTGGGAGAGGAGAGGACAGAAGACATACCAAGTCAGAATCTAACTCACCTTGATGCAGAGTAGACAGAGACAGAAAACTGAACATGAGGAACTTTTCCTGATCAGGGGCTTCCTAACTGTCAAGGGATAATGAAGGACATGGACACCACCACTGTAGAATGGTCTCTGACCTGAATGACCTTGTCAGCATTGGTAACAAAAATCCACCTACTAGAAGCAAAGATGAATTTCAGAGCATTAGTTCATTTGAGTCTGCTAAAGATAATAAAGATAACAAGAAAGTGGTGAGTTCTCCAACTCTCCAGGCAAAGTGCTTGGATTCCCAGCTACCTGATTTCCTGATTTTGCAGGTCGTTATACCTGCGACACCCCCATCTGTATCAAGCTGCCTCCACACTGCGTTAGTTTTCAATTTTTATTTCCTAATCTTTCTTCTCGCTTTCTTTCTTTCTTTCTTTCTTTCTTTCTTTCTTTCATTTCAGGGTGTGGGTGGTGTGGGTGCCATGGTGCACATATGGAGGTCAGTAGACAGCTATTGGTATTCCGTTCTCTTCTTCCACTGTGTAGGGGAAAGAACTGGCCATTGAACTCAGGTTACCAGGCTTGATGGCAAGCACCCGCTGAGCCATCTTGCCAGCCCCATATAACTGCTTTAAAGGATGAAAATAAGTTACTTCCTTTAGCAACCCCTTCATTCTATTCAAAGATGTTTGGAGATGTATTTAGGATGAAGAAACAGGAGGGGAGGTGTGCTGGATTAGTCTTGACTGGTTTGGGATACATGCATAGTAAGGCAAATTGTGTCCTTTGAGTAAACTTTTAGGGGTGAACTGTCTATCATCTTATGCCTATGCAACATGGTAATATGCATAATATGACTAAAATCAGATTCATCAAGGGAAGAGATATGGCCAACAGATAAAAGGATATATAACCCAACCCTGTCAACCAAAATAGAGAATCACCTTCACCACACCCCCTGGTAATCATCTCCTCCTGAAACCCACAAAAGGAAGGAACCAGGATTGGGTACTCTAACTCAAGGAACTCTCTGCTCTGTTTCAGTGTGTCTAATGGGTGTTGTTGTTTTGATTCTGAACGAAGTTACCTTGTACTTTTATGATCTGTGTGCACTTTTATAATTCTTTTAATAGGATGTGAAGAACATGGAGACATTCAGCCTAGACAGCCATTCTGCCTGGTGTGCAGCAACCCCGGCTGGGTGAGATCTGTGACTGTATAACCATCTTCCCCAAAGCCTCATTCTGTTTGTTCCTATGTACAAAAGGTCTTCTTCATCCCACATCCAGCATCTGCATCCTTAGTACACTGCAGGTGTCTAGGAAAGAGGCTGGGAGAGAAGAGGACAGAAGATAAGCCCTCAAAAAATCCCTGTTTCTATTTAAACCTTGGGAGATATATTTGGGATCCAGAGACAGTGGATCAATCCAGCCTGGACTGGTTTGAGGTGCATGTACACAGTAAGGCAAACTGTGTCCACTGGGTAAACTTTTAGGGAACAATATTTACTATCTTATGCTTATGCATAATTGGACATACTTCAAAATCAGTTGTAGCAGATGAAGAGACAAGCACAATAAATAGCTATATATCCCAAATATGTCACTCAAAATAGATCCATCTTCATTATGACCCCTTGTAAGTAGCTCTTCTTTCTCCTGAAGCCCATAAAGGAAGACCCAAACAGCAGCTGGCACCCTTGAGTCCTCTAACTTTAACACACAAAGCAGTATTTCTCTTCACCTAAACTACCCTGGGTCTGGTACTGTACAAGTAGACACCATACTTATACCCAAATCTCCAGAATCATTCAATTACGCAACTTACTCTGCCTTGGCTTGCCTTTCCAAAAGAAATTAAAGCTCTGCTTTAAGCTTTCCCATCATTCTACCTTTTGAGAACTCAGGGTACCTGCAACCTCTTATGTAGCCTGGAAATTTATGATTCTCTCACCTCAGCCTCCTGAGCACTGGGATTACAGATGCACGCTTCCACTCCCTGCTTTCATTCTTCATTCTTTTCTTCTCCCATTTGATCCAAAACTGAGGCTTCCCCTTGGCCCTGCCTGTCATGCAGGAACCGGCTCTCTGGGAAGAATATATTATCTTCCTTCTAAGCTTCACACTTGTCCTCTCCTAGGGCTATAAGGACTTGTCATCTGTGATGGTTAATACTGTCAACTTGACAAGATCTAGAATCACCTTGGAGACAAGCTCTGGACATGCCTATGAAGTCTTATCTAGATTAGGTTAGCCTCAGGCATGCCCATGAGGAATTATCTAGATTAGCATAATCGAAGTGGGAAAACCAGCCTCAGTTGTGGGTGGCATCTTTTCATGGAATGGGGTCCTATGGCAAATAAAAAGCAAGGGAGCTCAACATCAGCACTGCTCACTCTGTTTCCTCACTGCAGATGCAATGTGACCAGCTGCCTCAAGCTCTTGCTACTATAACCTCCTGGTCATGACAGACTGCATCCTGGAACTGTGAGGCAAATGAAATCCTCCATCCCATAAGGTGCTTCTTGTCAGGTATATTCTCACAGCAGTGATTAAATAGCTAATAGAGAAAATTGTTCCAGGAGTGGGGTTGTTGCTGTGATAAACCTGACCATGTGGTTCTTAAGCCTTTTCATCTGGGAGGAATCTGGAAGAAATGGCATCCGGGTGCTACAAGAGGCAAAGAAAAATTCAAGGAAAGCATAATAGAGGTCATTATGGTGAAAGCTTGGAAGACAAAGATTCCGAGTGAATCATGGACACTGGAGTCCTGGTTCATGAAGTTTCATGGGGGAGAATAAGGATTCTACCAGGAGTGGGGCTAGATTATCATTCATGTGATATTACAGCAAAGAATCTGGCTGAAACTTTCTCTTGTCCTGAGAACAAGTAAGGTTGAATTTAAAGGAATTACAAGGCAGGATAGCACCCAGGCTAAGCCAATGGTAATGTTTCCTGCAAACTAGCTTCCAGAGATTCTCCTGTCTCTACTTCCCATTTCCCTACATAAGTCCTGGGACTACAATGTACACACCACCTTGCATAGTTTCTACTCAAACTCAGGTTCTCATGTCTGTAATGGCAAGCACTTTACCCTCTGAATGGTTACCTGGCCTCATAAATATTGTGTTTTATTTTGAGATAGGGTCTCACTATGTAGCTCTGGCTGGCCTCAAACTCACGGAAATCCCCCTGTCTCTGCATCCTGAGTGCTGGAATTAAAGGGGTGTACTATCACACTTGGTTCCCATAACTTTTTTGATCCTATAAGGGCCCAGAAGTAATAAACAACCTTTAGTCTCAGAGGAGAATTTAGAGATTTTTTTGGAGACAGGGACATGCTATGTGGCCACCAATGGCCTGAAACTCCCTACTTGATCTACATAGATCAGGCTGCCCTGAAATTTACAGAGATCTGCCTTCTTAGGCCTTGGTCTGGCAAGGGCTTAGATTGAGAGCATGCACCACCACACCCAACAATGTGGGGCTTTTCAACATGGAGGTTTTTAAAGTTCAATTGAATACATTTTGCATTATGAGATAGTCATGAGCCTATGGGACAAGGTTGGGAGGAAGGTTATGGCTTAAAGGTAATATGCTGGGGTGTTAAGCTGACAGAGAGTGGGGCTGTGATGATTATATTATCAAACTGACAGGTTCAATAATCACCTAGGAGACAAGCCTTTGGGCAAGCCTGTGATGCATTATACTAGGTTAACTGATGTGGGAAAGCCCACCTTTTTTTAATTTAATTTTTATTGATGCTTTGTACATTTCATACATCATTTTCCAATTCAGATCAGGCATATTTCCCTTTCCCTTCCCCCCCACCCCCACCCCATCCCAGATCATGCATTCTGCCATAACTGTCCTGCATCTTTCTCTCAGTTTTTTTTTCATTTTTTAGCTATAAGTGATAATCCATGAGTACAAGCATCCTTCATGCAAAACCAATCTGCAGGCTGTTGTGCCCAAACCCCCACCTTAACTGTGAGCAGATTGCTCCATGGAGTGAATGAGAAGGGGAAAGTGAGCTAAGCACCAGCATTCATCTCTCTGTGTTTCCTGACTGTGGATGAATGGGACCGGCTATTTCAAGCTCTTGGTATCATACATTACCCACCATGAAGGACTGCACCTTAGAACCATGGACCTGAATCAACCATTGCTCTGTTAAGTTGGTTATTGTCAATATGTTGTCATGGCAATGAGAAAAATAACAACTATGGCATCTTATCTCCAATAGTGGCATTCTTAGTATGCTTCAGGTATCTAGGAAAAGGGAGGGCAGGGCATGTGACAGAAGAGAAGCCAAATATCTAACTCACCTCAATGAAGCATTGAAGAAGAGAGAAAATCAAGGCTCAGAAGGAATCTTCCTGTCTGGGGAGATCCTAATGGTGAGAAGTGAATGAATGGACATGACCACTAAGGGTAGAGATCCTCAGACTCAAAGACCTTGGTCAGCATTTCCAGGGCAAAATATTCACCTAGGAGCAGAGATGAGACATTGTCATTAAGAAAGGATATTAGTGGGCCTGGAGAGATGGCTCAGTAGTTAAGAGCAATTACTGTTCTTTCAGAGGCCCCAAGTTCATTTCCCAGCACCCACATCAGGTAGCTCACAGCCCTCTGTAACTCCAGCTCCAGGGGGTCTTTCTTTGCCTTGCAGGGGCACCTGCACTAATTATCCATGTCCACACAGAGACCTATATGCATACACTTAGTTAAAAATGAATCTCTGACCTCCGCGGCATTGCACGACATGGGTGTACAGACTTGCATGCAGACGGTACATTCATACACATACAGAAATAAATAAAATTAATAATAAAAAATTTTTTAAAAATGAATCTCTGCTGGGCGTGGTGGTACATGCCTTTAATCCTAGCACTTGGGAGGCAGAGGCAGACGGATCTCTGTGAGTTCACGGCCAGCCTGGTCTACAGAGTGAGCTCCAGGCCAGCTGGGACTAAAGGGAGACCCTGTCTCAAAAAAAAAAATGAATCTTTTAGCTCAGTGTGGTGGCGCATGCCTTTTCTCCCAGCACTCGGGAGGCAGAGCCAGGCAGATCTCTGTGAGTTCAAGACCAACCTGGTCTACATAGTGAGTTCTAGACCAGGTGGGGCTACAGTGAGACCCTATCTAAAAAATGCCAAAAAGTTAATCTTTTAAAAACAAAAGGGGAAAAAGGGGGGATATGAAAGAAAACAAGTGAAGAGTTTAGTATGCTGAAGGTCATTCCCCTACTGATTAGGATACCAAATTAGGTAGTGCTTCTGTCAGGAGGACCACCAGTAATATTTCTGACTTGCACATTTTATTATGTACATTGCTCACAATGAGTATTAGCATTAGTTCATCAGGGGCCTGAGGCTGAAGGGATTTTCTAAGTAGATTAAACAGCATTTGTAAGGGGAGAAGCAGTCTGGGATATAGCTGCGTTGGTAGCAGTTAGCCAGAATGTATCAAATCCTGGGTCCACACCAAAGATACTAAATGTAGTCTCCTATGCCTATAGTACATCACTTGAAGAGGTAAAGTCAAGAGGACCAGTTTTTGTGTGCATGTGTGTGTGTGTGTGTGTGTGTGTGTATGCACATGTGCAAGCCTGCTTGTCTGTATGTACACCACATGTGTGTAGATGTTTGTAGAGGCCAGAAGAGGGCATTGGGTCCCCTGGAACTGGAGTTACAGGTGGTTATGAGCTGTGTAATGTGGGTGCTGGGAAGTGAAACCAGGTCCCCTGTACAGCAGAAAGTGCTCTTAGCCACTGAGCCATCTCTCCACCCTCAAGGACCAGGAGTTTTGAGTCCAGCCAGGACTACATGAGACCCTGTCTCAAGAAAACAAAACTTAGAGAAGGGTGAAGGTCTGCTCAGTGAGTAGGTTGTCTCTGACAGTTAAAAGAGAAAATTCACGTCTCCAAAAAAACATTAGTTTTGAACCAATCTTGGTGTCACATGCTTGCAACCCTAACAGTTGAGAAGAAAAGGGCAGGACGGACAGGGCTTCAAAGCCATCTTCAACTATAGATCAGCTCGGACTCCATTACACCCTGTGTTAAAGAACCAACCACGAAAACATCAACTAAAGTGCTTGACTAGGGAGCTGTAAACAGAGCAGCCCCTTCCTGTGACAGCGCTACTGTGTGGAGACTTCCATCACAGTGAGAATACGCCAGCAAAATCAAGGCTGAAGACCTGCTCTCATTAGGACCACTCCATAGTAACTGGCCTTGGAAAGCAGGGCTTCCAAGCAAGACAGAGCTGGTTAACTCTAGGTGACACTTTGGCCACTTTCACCCAGGCCAGAGGAAGAGGACAAAGAGGGCTGTTGGCTTTTAGGGGATTGGTTCTCACATCTCTGTTGGCCCGAAATAGTTGATATGCCCCAGCATGACCTTGAACTCTTCTTCCTCCTGCCTTAGCCTCTTAGGTTCTGGGATTACATGTGTGTACACATGGTCAGATTTGGATTTTTTTTTGAGACCCTATAGCCCCAGCTGGCCTGGAACTCAATCTGTACACCAGGCTGGCCCTGAACTCACAGAGATCAACCTGCCTCTACCTCCTGAGCACCACGCCTGGCTTAAAGACGGTTCTTAACCAGCATGTGGGTGCTGGGAATCAAACCCACAGATTTGGATATTTTGGAGACAGAATCTTGCTTTATAGGCCAGGCTGCCCAGAAACTCATAGCAATTCTCCTGTCTAGGCCTACAAGTGCCAGCCTTATAGATGTACATACCATAGCTGACATACTATTTCTATCTTCCATTGTTTTGATGGGAAAATTTTAACCTAATGTGGAACTAATAAACTCTGACTCAGTATAATTCTGTTCTGTGTATTAAATCAGAAAAAAACCCAAATATATTTGATGAGAACCTCATGTACTTTTAATAATAAGTGTGTTTGTTGATAGATGTAGAAGTAACAGGAATTTGGAAGGTCCTATTTGTACTCAAATCATAAAAGTCACTCTGGGCTCAGTCTCAAGCTGAAACAAGTCAAGGCAGATAACCACAAAAACCATAGCTGTGATATTGAGGAAACACCTGCCATGATATGTCTTATTTGTTAAATTAATTAAGATTGTATTGCCACCAGCAATATGTTGTGTTACTGGGAAATGTCACAACCTTTACACATGCTTGCCCCAAATATCTGCTTTTTGTAAAACTCTTGGCTGTTTAAATTTCCTATAATAGCCCAAGTGGCATGCATACTTCTGTGATGGAAATATACCAATATCATGAATGCCGAGGGATGATATTAATAAGAAAAAGCTATATTCTTTTAAAAAATATTTTGCCAGGCTGGACGTGGTGGCACACGCCTTTAATCCTAGCACTTGGGAGGCAGAGGCAGGCGGATCTTTGTGAGTTCAAGGCCAACCTGGTCTACAGAGTGAGTTCCAGGACAGGTGGGGCTACAGGGAGACCCTGTCTCGAAAAGACAAAAAAAATAAATAAAATAAAAATATTTTTTTGAGTATGAGTGTATTGCCTACATGTATGTAAGTGCACCTGTATCAAGCAATGCCCATGGAGGTCAGAAGAGGGTGTTGAATCCCCTGGAACTGGAGTTACAGTTTTTATGTACCATGTGGTTGCTGAAAATTGAACCAGTTCTTCTGTAAGAGCAGCCAGTGCTCTTAACTGTTGAGTCATCTTTCCAGCCCCAAAGTTAAATTTTTTTGTCTTTTTGAGACCAAGGGGTCTCCCTTCAGTCTCAGTTGGCCTGGAGCTCGCTATGTAGACCAGGCTGGCCTTAAACTGACAGAGATCTGCCTGTCTCTGCCTCTGCCTCCTGAGTGCTGGGATTACAGGTGTGCACCTCCCAAAGTTATATTCTTTAAAAAATTTTTTTAAATTTATTTTTGTATGTGTATGAATGTACTGTCTGCATGCAGGTTTGTGCACCCGTGTCGTGCAATGCCGCGGAGGTCAGAAGAGGGTCTTGGATTCCCCTGGAACTGGAGTTCTCCTGGAATTGGAGTTACAGACGGTTCTTAGCCGCCATGTGGGGGCTGGGGATCAAACCCAGGTCCTCTGCAAGAGCAGTCGGTGCTCTTAATCGCTAGGCTATCTCTCCAGCCCCAAAGTTATATTATTATAGGTAACTATATCCTTATATAATATCCTGTTTGCTTAGGCCATTTAAAAGTCTACTTTTGCACGACACGGGTGCACACACCTGCATGCAGACAGTACATTCATACACATACCGAAATAAATAAAATTAAAAAAAAAAAGTCTACTTTTGGTTCACTTACTAGGTAGATGGTAGATACCTTGAACTGTAACCCGGAATGTCTTTTATTGCTCTGTGATGTTTTTACTTCCCTGAGATGTTTTATTACTCTGTAATGCCTTGAAGCTCTGTGATGATTTCCACTCACTATGTCTGACTGTTGATAAAGTACCTTGTAAACTAAGCTGGGCATAGTAGCATATGCCTTTAATCCCAGCAGAGGCAGGTAGATCTCTGTGAGATTGAGCCCAGTGCGGTCTATATAGCAAGTTCTAGGCCAGCTGGGGCTACAAGGAGACCACATCAAAAACACCCAAAAAGGGACTGGAGAGATGGCTCAGTGGTTAAGAGTACTGACTCCATTTGCAGAGAACCTGGGTTTGATTCTCAGCACCCACATTGCAGATAACAATTGTTCATAACTCCAGACCAGGGGACACATGCCCTCTTCTGACTTCTGCCAGGACATGAGTATACTTACACACATGTAGGCAAAACACCCATACACATAAAATACAAATAATAACTATTAAAAAACAAAATAGATGTAAACTAGGAGAATGGAAAGTTCGCAAATGGTTTAATGAGGTAACTTGTCCAATTAGTTCAAGAAAAGTGTAGATCAAATGTGTCAGAAATCTAAACTCCTGCTGGTATCTGCTTTTGTAAATTGCAAAGACCATTTGGCCAATTCCTAGCCCAATTAGCCTGACCTAGAGATCCAAAGGTGGCAGATGTCCTGACTCATGCCTGGGACAGAACTTACTATGTCTGAGTGAGTGAACTAAGGAGGAATTTTCCCAAGATAACATGCATGGCTCATACTTGGAAGAAATATAAGGTCCTGGGGTCAGCCATAAAAATGATGACAAAAGGGGCGGGAGAGATGGCCTAGTGGTTAAGAGCACTGACTGCTCTTGCAAAGGACCTGGGTTCGATCCCCAGCACCCACGTGGTGGCTAAGAACTGTCTTTAACTCCAGTTCCAGGGGAATCTGACACCCTCTTCTGACCTCCGCGGCATTGCACGACACGGGTGCACAAACCTGCATGCAGACAGTACATTCATACACATACGAAAATAAATAAATAAATAAATAATTTTTAAAAAATGATGGCAAAAAAATGCCTATTTAATCCCCATTTGTACTTCAGTTGAAGGACCAGAAAAATCTAAAAGCTTTGCTGATTCTGGGACCTTATGCATGAGCAAGAAATAAATGAGCTTTCTGACTCTGTCCTGGGTGAATAGTCTCTGAGCTCTTCCAAAATGTGAAAAAGCCTATAAAAATTTGTATGTATGCCGGGTGTGGTGACACCCTCCTTTAATCCCAGCACTTGGAAGGCAAAGGCAGGTGGATCTCTGTGAGTTCAAGGTCAGCCTGGTCTACACAGTGAGTTCTCTGTTGGGGCTACAGGGAGACCCTGTCTCAAACAGACCACAAAAATTGTATCTATTTCTGGTCCATGCCTCAGTTTCTCTGGAGCAAGTTAAGTCTACTCTGGGGTCTGTGAGTAATGACGTATAGGCTTCCTCTGCTGCCTGAGTATGGTTTGAGTCTTCTTGCCCAGCCAGGTCAGTCTCAGGTTAATTCCTCTAACAGTTCAGCACGTTCTAAAGCATGTGCAGGTGCTGGGCATAGCAGTGCATGCCTTTAGTTCTAGCACTTGGGAGGCAGAGGCAGGTGGAACTCTGTCAGATTGAGGCCAGACTGATGTACATAGTGAGTTCCACACAAACCAGAGCTACAGGAAAGCCCTGTCTCCAACAAACAAAATAATAATAAAATAAAATGTGCAGGCTGGGTTGAGACTCTTCCTTCTAAGTTAGGTATTTCTCAGGGACAGCAAAACAGATCTCTACTACAGGTATATGTAATAACTAACCAATCATTCCGGTGTGTGTGTGTGTATGTGTGTGTGTGTGTGTGTGTGTGTGTGTGTGTGTGTCTAGAATTGAAGTTTAATATAGCTCAGGCTGAACCCCACTTGTAATTCTCCTGTCTTAGCTTCCTTTGCAGCCCACACATCCCATGCAGCTTTCTTCCCTCATTTTCCCTTTTGCTACCCTTGTGTACTAATTTCCTCTGAATTGAAATCTCTCCTCCCTGAGGGAAGCTCTTTAAGATTGAAGAAGTTCTAAAGAAAGGCTCTGATTGTGTCCACTCTTGTGGATGTAAGTTTTAAGACTCCAGAAATTCTAAAGGAGGTTTGTTAAGACTCAGAAAATAAACAACTCAAATGTTTCAGGAAGTCCCTGAAATTGACCACATGCCCATGGTCCCTCCCTCCTGAAGGAGATACTAGCAGTAAGGACACCTAGGGAACTGGGACCAGCTGGGCTGCCTGGAAGAGACTCTCCCATCTCTGGACTGGCTGCAAGTTATATATATAGGAAGCTCCAGGGCCCCAGCTTTCATGAGCTGTCGCCCATGCTGGGGCAGGTCTTGGTGTTGCAGTTGTCTTTCTGTAATCCCCATTGCTGTGTGTGACCCTTCCTTCACCCATACTCTGTAAGTGATCTGATGTAAGTGATCTCAATAAACTCAATGGTTCACCAAGTTGGACTTCGGTAGGATCCTCACTTTCGTCTGCTCATTTTCCTCTGCTGTCAGTTCCCTGTCTGCGGTGAATACATGTTTGTGTCATGTCTCTCCAGGAAAAGTGTCACACAACAACTACTTCATCTGATCTTGGTGCTTATTCTCGGCTCTGCCTGACATGTGGCAATCTCCTTTGTGGGTAGGATCTTTGATATTATAACTTCATATTTCTTCCAAGTCTCATCGTGTTCCACTCTTGTGGATGGAAGTTTTTACCATATGCATCCTTAGTGTCTTACCACATGTCAAGGAAATGGGTTGGGACAGGAGAGGACAGAAGATAAGCCAAGTATCTAACTCACCTTCAGAAACAGATGAAAGAAACTTGAAGACTATCGGGAATTCTCTCTGAGAAGGGAGATCCTAATGGTGGAAGGTAATGAAGGGAAGTGACCGCTAAGGTCAGAGGTCCTCTAATGTGAACAAGCTTGGTCAGCACTTGCAGCACAGATCAGCCTCCTGGGAGCAAAGGTGTGGGATTGTCCTTTAAAAAAAGACATAAGAAGGATGGGGCTTGAGAGATGGCTCAGTGGTTAAGAGCACTTGCTGTAAAAGGATAACTAATGAACTCTGACCTCAGTACAACTCTGTTCTGTGTGGTTAAGTACTAACATATTTGACAGGAATCTTATGAATTCCTAAGGCTTGGTTACATGTACAGAAGCAACAGGACTTTGGAAACTTCTACTTGTACTTAAATCATAAAGGCCACTCTGAGGTCAGTCTCAGGCCTAGATAAAACAAGGCATTTATTAATTCCAGTACTCAGGAGACAGAGGCAGGCAGATCTCTGAGTTCAAGGCCAGCCTGGCCTATATAGTGAGCTCCAGGCCAGCTAGGACTAAAGGGAGACCCTGTTTCAAAAAGATGAAAAGAAAACCAAAACAAAACAAAAAAACAACAAGGCATTTAACCTCAAAAAACCAAAAAACTCAAGTCTCTGGGAACCTTCGTAAATGCCGCCTCCTGCAGTGGTCTTTCATGAAGCACCTGCTACCATATATCTTATTTATTAAAATACCTAAGGTTGGCCGGGCATGGTGGCACACACGTTTAATCCCAGCACTCGGGAGGCAGAGACAGGCAGATCTCTATGAGTTCAAGGCCAGCCTGGTCTACATACCGAGCTCCAGGCCGGCTGGGACTAAAGGGAAACCCTTTGGTCTCAAAAAGACAACAACAAAATATACCTAAGGTTGTGGCATCAGCATATTACTGGGAAGTGTCATAATTCCATACTTGCCAGAAATATCTGCTTCTTTATACAATATTGACTGTTTAAATATCCTATAATAACCTAAGGGGCACATATACTTCCTCGCTAGAAGTCTCAAATCCACCAGTATAATTATTGCCAAAAGGATGATGTAAAAAACCCTATGAAAACCTGTATGTATTTCTGGTTGAAGCCTCAGTTTCTCTGGACTAAGTTAGCCCAGTCCTGAGGCCCCCACATAATAAAGAATCATTTCCTTCACATCCGGAGGACGGTTTGAGTATTCTCAGTGGGACAGGTCATTCTGTGATTAATCCCCATAATATCTGCTCTAGAGGACCCATGGTCAGTTCCCAGGACCCACATGGTAGTTCACAACTGTCTATAACTCCAGTTCTAGGGGATCCTGCAGCCGCTCTGGCCTCAATGGGAAGTGGACGCACATGGTGCATGTACATATGTACAGGCAAAACACTTGTACACATAAATCTTTAAAAAAAGATATAAGTGGGACTGAAGAGTTGGCTCATCACTTAAGAGTGCTTGCTGCTGTTTTTGAGGAGCTGAGTTTGGCTTCAGCCCCCACATTAGGTGGTTCATAACTGCCTGTAAGTCTACCTCCAAAGAATGTGACCCCCCTCTTCTGCCTGCTGCAGGCATCTGCACATGTGGCATCCACATAGAGAAACTTACATATATACATTTAAAAAGAAAAGATTATGTAGGGCCAAATGGATATTTTTTAAATATTTTACTCATTTTTTATTTTATATGTATGAGTGTATTGCCTGCATGCATGTAAGTGCACCCCTGTTGTGCAATGCCCATGGAGGTCAGAAGAGGGCGTCAGATCCCTGGAACTGGAGTACAGATGGTTGTTAGCCACCATGTGGGTGCTGGGAATTGAACCTGCATCCTCTGCAAGAGCAGCCAGTGCTCTTAACTTTGGAGCTATCTCTCTGGCCCCACCAATGGAATATTAAGGAAAATATGGATTTTAATCCTTGTCTTTTCTGTCAGTAGAGTTCAGCTGACAAGTGTGTGGTTAGGATGCTGGCCCAAAAAATAGGATTATGGTTTTATAAAAAATATGATAAACACATTTGGCACCTAGGTGAGGGTGGGGACATCGCACGCCAGCCTGGGCAGCCGAGCCAAGCACCTGCAGCCTAGACCAACCTGCTTCCTACATCTCCTGGTCATCTTGTTTGTCCTGCAACAAAGCCATGAATGCTGGGGATATGACTCATGCTTACCTACCCTGTCTAAGGGCCTGAGTTCAATCCTAAACACCAAACATACTAAGTGTGGCTGCCCATGATCAATCCCACCACTTGAGGAGGTGGAGGCAGGAGGAATCATCCTGTGCTACATTGTAAGGCTGAGGCCAGTCAGGGCTACATGAGTCCCAGTGTCAAGAATATATAAAGAAAAAGTCAGATAAACAAAGGAAATAGCAAAGGGGCGCTGGATGCTGGTTGGGTCAGGGTTAGAACCCAGAGCCTCTAACTGCTGCGGGCTCTCACCTACTACAGAGATCACTACAACAGTCGTTGAAGACCTGCTCTGGGACTGCTCCAGATAGTCATCACTGGCCTTGGAAAGCAGCACTCTTTTTTTTTTTTTTTTTTTTTGTATGTGTACGAATGTACTGTCTGCATGCAAGTTTGTGCACCCGTGTCGTGCAGTGCCACGGAGGTGAGAAGAGGGTGTTGGATTCCCCTGGAACTGGAGTTCTCCTGGAATTGGAGTTTCAAATGGTTCTCGGCCGCCATGTGGGTGCTGGGGACTCTTAAACAAGGCTGGTGACCTCTACATGACTCTGCAGTATTTTCACCCAGGCCTAAGGGGCGGTACTTCCCTCTGGTAACACAGCTGAAGGCTTGTGATTGATATAATGAAGGACTGTGTTATAATGGTACAATATCCCTCTCATATACCCAGCCCTGGCTATATAAGCTGGTTTTTTTTTTCAGTATTTATTCTTTTTTTTTTTTTTTTTTTTGAGATAGGGTATCATGTAGCTCAGGCTGGCCCCAAACTAGCAGTAAAGCTAAGAATGACTCTGATCTACTGGTCTTCCTGCCTTAGTGTCCTGAGTCCTGGGACCATAGAGGTATAGCACCTTGCCCTGCTTTGCATACTTGTTAGTGAGCTTTGTTTTGTTTTCTGTTGTTGCTGTTGTTGCTGTTGAGACAAGGTCTTTCTTTGTGGCCCAGGTTGGCCTGGAACTCACAGCAATTTTCACGCCTTAGCCTTCTCAGCTCCAGGATTACAAGAATGTACCAACACCCCTGACATCTGTATCTTAAGATGTTTTCTTATCTTCAGAAGCTTGAAGGCTTGAGAGAGACAAACTCCCCTCTAAGTTAGCTGTCTCTTGAGGATAGCAAAGCCCTCTAGCAGAGGCATGTATCTTCCACCTACAAACCAACCAATCTTGCCTGTATACTCCCAGCACCTTCTTATCAAATTCTCACACACAAGCCAGTATTTCTCCTCCCCTAAATCGCTCAGAGCCAGGATCAGACAGCTAGCCACTATTCCTATACTACAAACCATTGAATCATTCCAATTCCAATACTGAGCAGTTTAATCTCTCTTGGCTTGCTTTTTGCTCAGAAATGCCAATAAAGAACTCTCCCTCAAGCTTTTTCATGATCCAGTCCTCTTTGAGAATCTAGACTACCTTGGTTTTTTTGTTGTTTGATTTGGGTTTTGAGACAGGGTCTCCTTGTAGCTCTGGCTGGCCTGGAACTCACTATATAAACCAGGCTGGCCTTGAACACACAGAGATCTACCTGAGTGCTGGAATCACAGACCTTCACCACTACACCTTTCTGCCCTTATTCTTGTCTTCTGCCACTTGATCCAAACCTTGTCTCCTTGGCCCTGCCTGAAAACCAGCACCCCCTTCTCTGGTTCTGTGACCGTGTCATTAATCCTTTCAAGCCTCGTCTGGTTCCCAGCGGGGGCAGTAAGGTGTTCACCATCCCACCTCCAACATCTGCATCCTTAATACCCTGAAGGTGTCTGGAAAAGGGGAGGGGAGAGGATAGGATAGAAGATAACCCAAGTATCTAACTTACCTTGCTGAAAACTAATTGAGCAGAGAAAAATAACAGAAGAAATCTCCTTGGTTGGGGAGATCCTAATGCTGATCAGTTAATGAAGAGAAGTGACCACTTAGGGTTGAAGGTCCTTTTATCTGAACGACCTAGTTTAGTACTGCCAATACAAAACATACACCTAGGCACAAAGATGAGAAATTGTCATTGAGAAAGGTTATTAATGACAGATGACACATGAGAGGTATATCACAAACCATTGCCCTGTATGATAAAGATACTTTCAGTAATGCTGTACTTACAAGACTATGGAGTAGGTGTAGTTGGGATTTTCAATTTATATATTATGGGTTAAGTACATTGCTCAAAATGCATGTCAGAGAACATGTTCATCAGGGGCCTGGGAATGGAGACATTTTTGAGGTAGACTATTGAGCATTCTGAAAGGAGGCTATAAAATCAAAGAAGTGGGCTAGGAATGCTGCTGAGTCGGTACAGCGATTGCCTAGAATGTGTGACTCCCTGGGTTCAATCCCCAGCACCATATAAATCAGGCATAATGGCAGACTCTGTACTGTGGAGGTGGAGGCAGGACAACCAGAGGGTCAAGCTTTTCTTTGGCGTATAGAGAATTGATGATCAGCTACTGGAAATGATGTCTGCAGAAAAAAAGTGTTTTGATTAATTATTTTATTTTACATGTATGAGTGTTTTGCCTGCATGTAAGTACGCCATGTGAATGCACTGGCCACAGAGGCCAGTGGAGGGTGTTTGATCCCCTGGAACTGGTTTTCAGACACCATGAGGGTGGTAGTAAGCAAACCAAGGTCTCTGCAAGAGCAGCCAGTGCTCTAACCACTGAGAAATCGCTCCAGTCCCTGAAAAAATTAACAAAAAAATAAACAAAAAGGGATAAGAAATAAGATGCCCCAAAATGCAAGTTCTGTCTGAAAAATACTGTAGAGTCATCTATGGTGTCTAATGTCTATAATCTCAGCACGGGAACATCATCAGGAGGATCAAGAATTCAGTGTCTTCCTCACCCATGGGTCTGCCTGAGCTATCTGAGACCCTCTGTAATAAGTTGAACCAACAAACAAATAATCAAAAACCGTAGTGTTTTTGACTGGGGACTACACTCACAGCAATCCTGCTGTTTCCAACAGTTTCTAGTCATTTTGTGGACACTCTGGCAGCAACAGTGGATCACTACAACCATGTTCACCAGTTTTTGTTACTCTAGTTAGCCTACCCTGACTGGGGAAGGCAGAGATCCTAGGTAAGAGGGAGCTTAGCAAACTCTAGATGATTCTGTGGCCATGTTCACCCAGGCCACAGGGAGAGGATTTCTCCCTGGTAGCCCAGCTGGAGGTTTGTGATCCATATAATTACAATCTTTCATTTGCATGAAGGGATTTGTAATGATTAGTGTGATGCCCTAGACACACACACACACACACACACACACACACACACACACACACCTTCCTGGGTCTATAAACAGGCTGTGTGGCTCAGGGTTTTTTTTTTTAGTGCTTTTTATTTTTTCTGAGATGAGGTCTCCCTGTAGCTGGCCTGCAACTTACTATGTGGACCAGGCTATCCTTGATCTCACAGAGATCCACCTCCCAAGTGCTAAGATTAAAGGTGTGAACCACCATGCCCAGCCCTTTTTAATGCTTTCTGAGACAGTGTCATATAGTACAGGCTGGCTCCAAACAGGCTTCAGAGCCAAGGATTACCATAAATTCTGGATCCTCCTGTGTCTATTCCCAAAGTGCTAGGATTACAAACTTGGCCAGCACGCCAGGATTGGTTCACTCTTTGAGCTCCTCAATGCACTCTCTGGTATTGCAACATTACTTAAACCCAGTAAAAGGTTTATCCTAAATAATTTTCTTTGCCTGCTTTTTTTTTAATTGAATCTTTGCAATTTTCATGCAAAGTGATGGTATTTAGATCCCTCTCCTATCTACGCCTCCCCTTACTCCTCTCCCAATTTAAAGGATAGATAGATGATAGATAGATAGATAGATAGATAAATAGATAGAATAGTCTTTAAGTCTGATATGTGTCCCCAGTGTCCTTCAGTGTAAGTCCATCCACTGGGCCCACCAAGAGTCCCATTCCTATAAGTCACTGTCTCTTCCCTTCCCCACAGCCATCAACTGCCAAAGTGGGATTTCTTTTTTTTTTTTTTAATTTTATTTATTTCTGTATGTTTATGAATGTACTGTCTGCATGC
This sequence comes from Rhizomys pruinosus, assembly GCA_009823505.1. Lineage (NCBI taxonomy): Eukaryota > Metazoa > Chordata > Mammalia > Rodentia > Spalacidae > Rhizomys > Rhizomys pruinosus. Next base: position 231,994 of record VZQC01007535.1, read on the forward strand.
AGGTCTGTGCACCTGTGTTGTGCAATGCTGTGGAGGTCAGAAGAGGGCATCGGATTCCCCTGGAACTGGAGTTCTCCTGGAACTGGAGTTTCGGACAGTTCTTGGCCGCCATATGGGTGCTGGGGATCGAACCCGGGTCCTCTGTAAGAGCAGTCGGTGCTCTTAACTGCTAGGCCATCTCTCCAGCCCCTAAAATGGGATTTCTTACCCACTTCCCTATGTCTATCTGGGATGTTGTCTGATTTGAGCTTGTGCAGGAGCTGTGTGCGCTGTTGCCATTGCTATAACTGACCAGCTGGAAGACTCTGTTTCCATGTGGTCATCCACCTCCTCTGGCTCTTACAATTTTTCTGCCTCCTCTTCTTCAATGATCCCTGAGCCTTAGGAGGCAGTGATTTGAAACAGGTGTCCTTCTTACAGATGAGCATTCTGGGGCCTCTTGTTCTCTGCACATTGGCCAATTGTGGGTTTCTGTGTTAATAACCATCTGTTGCATAAAGAAACTTGGCTGGTGAGAGTTGAGAGATACACTCATCAACGTGTAGAGGTTGCACTGGAGACGTGTTACTTAGGGTTAAGCATCTCACAGAAACTTATTCATTGTGTTTGACCAGTTCTCCAACTAATCAATGGTCTTACTCATCTGTAAAAACCTGATAAATATCAAGGACTGGCCCAGAAAACATTGACATTGGTACAGAAGCGACACTCCTACCTTGGAGGGTAATCAAAAGCTATCTAGTTGGAATTAAGGCCTCAATGATAGGGAACTCATGTGTGGTACTGTAAACAAATATACATGGCTGGAGAAGTCATGAATCCTAGAGAAAAATCCACTTTTACCACATCCCTAAACCAATGCAATGTCTTTAATATGCATCCTCATATTTAAAAGACAAGTGTACCTTTAACACCTCATGAAAGAAATTTCTTTATGCTTTTTGTTTCTATAAGTAGAGTAGGCTGAGCTGGTAATGGGGAGAGCAGACAGCTAAAACCATCAGGGTCTGAAGCCATAAGGCCCTACTGTTTACACTTTGACAATATGCCTTTGATACTTGATGGCCCAGGTCAGCCAACACAAGAAGAGCCATTCCCCTGCTACTTAAACTTGCTTTTCTTTCTCTTCTCTCCCCTTCTCTCTTTCTCCTCCTCCTCCTCCTCCTCCTCCTCCTTCTCCTCCTCCTCCTCCTCCTCTCCCTCCTTTTTTTTTTTTTTTGCATTTTGGGACAGAGCATCAGGCTGGCCCCCACATTGTATAGTCGCAAGATAGCCTTGAACTCCTCATTTTCTTCCTTCAAAGTACTGGGCAAGAGCCATCATATCGGGCTCCCGAATTAGGATAAAGCAGAAAGACAACAGATAAGTTTAATATAGACGATTCACATGGGTACAGAGCTTTAACGAATATAAGCCAGGAGAGACCACCACTCAGGAGAAAAATGCTTACTTCTAGTCAGGGCAGAAAGACTGGCTGATGTCACAGTCAAACGGAGATTAGACTTCCTAGAAGACATCCTACAAGAGGGCAGGCAGACATGCAGGCCTGAGTCATCTCTGCTGTTGGATGCCCCAAAGAAAACGCTACTAGAAAGTTCCCTGGCAATTTGGACCCACGTGGCCCTGCCCAGCCTCTGTTCTAAGAACGGAAGGGCGTGAACCTGGGGCAAAACTGTCATCCTGGGGTGGGGGGAGAGTGCGTGTGGATGTCTGCCTGGCGATTTCTGCCTGGCAAGGAGCCACTTCCGGTTATGGTGTCCATAAATGGGTGCAGAGTGGGGGCCGTGCTGCAAATGCCTGAGGGCTGCCTGGGTTCCGGGGTGCAGTTCGAGGTGCCACGCAGTGGCTCCTGAGTCTGTGAACCTGAAGAGTTAACTGTGGCCATGTCACGTGCATAGAGTTCTCCCAGCTAACCCATCCCCTACCCTAGAGATTGTGAAGGACCCAGATGTAGATCTAGGTAGCATGGTTGGAGAATGTGTGCCCAGCTCCCCTCAATTGAACAGAAAATCCCCATCTGACAGAAGATGCTATCACGTGGGATGGGGTGCCAGAGGAGAGACTCATTTGAAGGATGGCATAGGTATAAACCAGTTAGAACCAAATATCTTATCTTAGAAGCTAAGACTGAAGAATCAGAGCTCAGCTAGGCAGGGTGACATGTGCCTTTAATCTCAGCACTCAAGAGCCAGAGGCAGGAGGATCTCTGAGAGATCTAGGACAGTTTGGTCTACATAGTGATTTCCAGGCCAGCTGGGGCTACAGGGAGACATTGTCTCAAAACAAACAGAATCAGAGCTCAGCAAAGAAAGAACTATTTGATAGCAGCCATTGAAAGCTTATGGTAGATATGTCAGTTATGCCAGTTTACTTAATGTCACTCCAGTGCTGTAACTTAGATGATACCAGAATCTCAAGGAGATTATATTTATATATATATGCATATATATGTATATATAATGTATATTATATATACACATAGGTGTGTGTGCAATAACCTATTAGAAAACGATGAAAAAGACATTATCACTTGAGGATTTACTGTTACAAATTGCACTTGAATAATTTGCACAAGTAAAACAACCTATTTGGGGTGAAGATTTAACAATGATGAGAATATGAACATAAAAGTAAAGTTTTCTGGGGCTGGAGAGATGGCCTTGCTGTTAAGAGTGCCGACTGCTCTTGCAGAGGACCCAGGTTTAGTTCCCAGCACTCACATGGTGGCTGAGAATCGTCTTTAACTCCAGTTCCAGGGGAATCTGACACACTCTTCTGACCTCCGCGGCATTGCATGACACAGGTGCACAAACCTACATGCAGACAGTACACTCATACAGATAAAAAAATAAATAAAATTAAAAAAATTTTTTAAAGTAAAGCTTCCTCAGGGAATCCTTTAGAGAACTTTAAAAGCATACCATAGGACTAGTGATGTGGCTCAGCAGGTAAAGGCATTTGACATCAAGTCTGACAACCTGAATTCAAACCCTGGAACCCCATATGACAGAAGGACAGAAACAAATGTAAGTTGTTCTCTGACTTCTGAATACCTGACAAAAATAAATAAATAAATAAATAAATAAGCAAGGGTAAAGAGCATAATATCTTTTTTCCTTATTTTTCTTTCAGAGTCATGCTACCTAGACCATGTCAGCCTCAAAATTGCTGTGATCCTTCTCTCTATTGTGGTATTATGGACATGATATTTGCCCTTCTGTGACTTAGTTTGCTTAATATGATAATCTCACACTGTATCCATTTTCTCGTGAATGACATAACTTTCTTGTTGAGATAAGGTTTCATATAGCCCAGACTGGCCTTGAACTTACTAAGTTATGTTTCGTATAGCTGAGGATGATTTTGAACTTTGGATCCTTCTGCCTTTGCTTCCTGAGTGTTGAGATCATAGGTGTGTACCACCACACCAGGTTTATGTGTTTATGGAGTGCTGGGAATTGAACCCAGGGCATCTTACACACCAGGTAAGGACTCTTCCAAATGAGCTACATCCCCAGCCCCTCAATGTCTGCTTTTTTGTTTCTTTGGATTTTTATATTTTATATTTAGCTTTTGTACATTTCATATAATTGTTCTTAATCAAATTTAGATCCCTCCTTCTTCCATCCATGCCCCCATATACCAACCTCCCCCATAACAGGACTTCATGTATTTTGATGGTTGGAAAAAGGGTTTCACTAACTAAACTAGGCCAGCCTCAAACTCACAGAGATCTGCATGCCTCTATGTACAAAGTGCTGGAATTACAGGCCTGTCCCATTGTGCCCACCTCCCTCACTGTGGTTTTAATTAACAGTCAGTCCTCTGATGGCCAATGATGTTGACCATTTTTTTCCTGTTAACTGGCCATTTGTAGTTTATATTTTGAGATCTGCCTTTTTCATTTCATTTGTCATTTGTTGGCATTATTTCATGAATGAGTGGAGTCCTTTTCAAAAAGCCCTTGCCTTAACAAACAAACTACAACACAAAAAACAAAACAGAACAAACAAACAAAAGGAGAGAGAAAAGTCTGTCTATGCCTCTATTTCAATTTTTAATTTAATTTAATTTTTGTATGTGTATGAATGTACTGTCTGCATGTAGGTTTGTGCACTCATGTCGTGCAATACTGCAGAGGTCAGAAGAGGGTCTCAGATTCCCCTGGAACTGGAGTTCTCCTGGAATTGGAGTTACAGATGGTTCTTAGCCGCCATGTGGGTGCTGGGGACCAAACCCGGGTTCTCTGCAAGAGCAGTCGGTGCTCTTAACCGCTAGGCTATTTCTCCAGCGCCTATGCCTCTATTTCAAAGTGCCTTTTCCCCTATATGTTCCTTTAATTGTTTCAGAGTTTAAGTTTTACATTAAGGTTTTTTTTGTCCCTTTGAGTTGATTTTCATACAGAGTAAGAGATAGGTATCTAGTTTCATTCTTCTACTTGTGAGTATCCAGTTTTTCCAACATTTTATTCAAAGAGGTAAAGGGGCTGGAGAGATGGCTTGGCTGTTGAGGACTTGCTCCTCTTGCACAGGAGCAGTTTTATTCCCGGTGCCCATATAGGGTGGCTTACAACTGCTTGCTACTCTGGATCCAGAGGATATGATGTCCTCTTTTGGCCTCATTGAGTATCCACAGTCGTGCACACATACACATAATTAAAAATAAATATAAATAAATAATCATTAAAAAATTTTTTAATTAATTTTATTTATTTATGTATGTGTATGAATGTACTGTCTGCATGCAAGCCTGTGCACCCGTGTCATGCAACACCGCGGAGGTCAGAAGAGGGTATCAGATTCCCCTGGAACTGGAGTTCTCCTGGAATTGGAGTTTCAGACGGTTCTCGGCCACCATGAAATAATCATTTTTTAAAGAAAGAGGTAGAGTTAGATCAGGAATTCAAGATTGTCTTCGGTTACCTGATGAATATGAGACCAGATTTAGCTATACAAGAGCCTGTGTCAGAAAATCAAATCAAAACAAGTTAAAGCAATAGAACCCAAGCAAATAATAATACTATTTCAAACATAAAAAGCACAAAGAATGTAAGGAATCACCAATGTGATTAGTCACACCCCAAGTTAACCACTGATGGTGAGTTTTATTTCCTTTTTACTACATGGGCTGGGCATGTTAAAATGAAAGAAAATTTATTTTAGCTTACAGTTCCTGTTCAAGCTAAAGGGACTACATGTGCTGGTAAAGAACAAATGATACACAGAGCATTATATGCTGAGGGACAGGAAGCAAGAGACAGCTGGGCTGGCTCTTCTAGCAGACTCCCTCTTGAAATATCCCATTAACTCAATGACCAGTTAATCCATTAATCAAATAAATGGCTTAATCCATTCAGGAGGGTAGATAATTAATCACCTCTTAAAGGTCCCACCAAGTCCCATCTCTTAATGGGGATTAAATTTCAACATAAGGGAGAAACCATATCAATTATTTTTATCATAGAAATAATGGTTACAGATAGAGCAGGAAGCCAGCTACAAACATTTCAGAACCCACTTCCTGCACACCTTCTCAGGAAGGAGTCACGCTTAAGGCTGGGGATGCAGCTCAGTGAGTAGAGAGTGCTTGCCTAGCATGTCATGAAGCCCCGAGTTTGATTCCCAGAACTACATAAAATTGGGCTTGTTGGTATAGTCCTCTAGTCCCAGAACTTGGGAGGTGGAGAAAAGAAGATCAGAAGTTGAAGGTCATCCTTGGCTACATAGTGAGTTTGAGGTCAGCCTACAATACATGGGACCCTTGACCCTGTCTCAATATGAAAAAACAATCAGGTAGTCACTTTTATATGTATGCATGTATATGCATGTATTCTTGTGTGTGCAGGTGCATATATGTATGCTGATATTCTTGTTTGTGCGACAGAAGAGAACCTTGGCTGCTTCTCAGGCACCATACACCTTGGGTTTTTAAATTATATTTTATTTAGTGTGTGTGTGTGTGTGTGTGTGTGTGTGTTTGCATGCATGCATATGTGTGTGAGTGCCTTGATAGATGTACGGAGGTCAGGGAACAACTTGCTGGAGATGGCTCTTCCACAATGTGGGTCCCGGGGATGGAACTCATAGTGTCAGGTTTGATCACCTTTACCTGATTGATGATCCATCTCTCCAGCCTCACCTTGTTTCGTGAAACAGCATCTCCTATTGACCTGGAACTTACAAAGAAGGCTACACTCACTGAAGAGTTAGCCCCAAGGGGCTGTCTCTTTGTCTACCTTCACTGCACTGGGGTTACAAACCTATTCCACTATGCTGAGGTTTTTTTTTTAAAAATGGGTCATGGGGAAGGGCTGGAGAAATGGCTCAGCAGTTAAGAGCATTTTCTGCTCTTACAGAGGACCAGGGTTTAGTTCCCAGCACCCACGTAGCAGCTAACAACTGTATGTAACTCCAGTTCCAGGAGAGTCAATGCCTTCTTCTGGGCTCAGCAGACCCTGCACACATGTGATACACTTAAAATACATGTAGGCAAAGCTCTCATATACATAAAATACAATAAAAAATGGCTTCTGGGATTCAAACTCATGTCCTCATGCTTGCAAGATAAACACTTTACCAAACAGCCACCTCCCAAGCTCAGCAGTTACTCTTTTCTAAAAAGTAATGTATTTGTGAGTTTTATCTTGTGTGTATGAGTATATTGCCTGCATATAAGTGCAACCATGTTGTGCAATGCCTGCAGAGGTCAGAAGAGGGTGTTGGATTCCTCTGGAACTGGAGTTATAGATGGTTGTTAGCAACCATGTAAATGCTGAGAATTGAACCCAGGTCCTCTGCAAAAACAGTCAGTGCTCTTAAGCACTGAACCATCTCTCCAGCCCCTGGTAAACTAAAGCCAGGACCAAACCAGGTATGCTGGTTCCTTCCCTGTAAACTCAGCACTCAGAGACTAAAGTATGAAGATTGAAAGTTCAAGAACAGCTGGGTTACATACAATTCAGACCTACCTGAATGATATAGAGATCATTTAAAAATAAATAATAGAGCCGGGTGTGGTGGCACACGCCTTTAACCCCAGCACTTGGGAGGCAGAGGCAGGCAGATCTCTGTGAGTTCAAGGCCAGCCTGACCTCCAGAGAGAGCTCTAGGCCAGCTGGGACTAAAGGGAGACCCTGTCTCAAAAATACCAAATCACTCCCAAAAACTAAAAGTAAATAATAAAGCCAGGTGTCAACCAGGGCAGATGTCAGTGGTGGATACGAGGCTCTGGTGAAGAACAAAGTCAGAAGCTGGTTGTGGTGATAGTGCACATGGTAACCCCAGGGCTGGGAGGTGAAGGCACAAGGATCAGAAGTTCAAGGCAGCCTGGGCTATGTTCTGAGTTAGGACCTGCCTCTGATATATGAGACATTGTCGCAAAAAGCTGTAATAATGATGATGGTGGTGGTGTAATTCCTGTGTATAGTCTGATATTTTTATAACTATGTACCCATAAATAATATGCATTTTGGCATATGTAAAAAAAATGCATGTATGATACCATACTGCTCTTTCTGAGGCTAAATTTGGAGCCAAACTGCCTGGATTTAAATTCTGTCTGCTAAGGATCTATCTCTTTTGGGGGATGATGAAAGTGCATAAAATTAAATAGTAATGATAGTTTTACAGCTTTCTGAATACACTAAGTTCAGCACTTTATAAGAGTGAATCTTACAAAAAAGAGTAAATCTTATGGTATGCAAATTACATCTTAATAAAAATTAAGACTCAGCAGTTAAAGCACTTGCCATGCAAGCAAGAGGACCAGAGTTCAGATGGAATACAGGTAAATGTCAAGTGAGTGTGGCAGGCTGCCTGAGTCCAGCCTCAGAGGGTGGAGGCAGGGAATCCCCCAGAGCAAGCTGGCTAGTGGGACTAGCCATTATCGAGACTAGGGGAGCCTGCCTCAGAGAATAAGATGGAAGAGTGATGAAGGTGATCCCAGACATCAACCATTGGTCTCCACCTTCACATGCAAGTACACACACACACACACACACACACACACACACACACACATGAAAATAGAAAAAATATAGTATATGAAAATTTCCTGTTTCACTGTGTGAAGTTACATGACTTTAGGTGAAGTACTTAAAAACCTCTCTTAGCCTGTGTGTTCTCATCTATTAAATGAGGTAATCACAGCCTCTATCTAGCATGTTCTTTATTTTTTTGTTTTTCTAATATAATTTTTATTTTTATTATAAATTGAAAAATTACAGTTGCATGTTTTTACAGAGTACAAAACAATGCTATGACTTATTAATACAATGCAGAATAAGTAGATCAAGCTAATTTACATATCTCTTACCTCAACTACTTGATATTTTCTATGGCAAGAATACTTAAAAGTTAGCTTCTTACTGATTTTGAAATATACAAATGTATTATGATTTAATATAGTCACTATATCATGTACTGTATCTCAAAAGGAAAAGAAAACTTATTCTTCCTGTATAATTGAGGCTGTGTATCCTTTGACCAGCAATTCCCACATGCCCCTCAGCCTCTGTATTCACCATTCATTTGATCTTCTGTTTCTTTACATTCAATTGCTTCAGATTCCACAAATAAGTGGTAATATACATTTGCCTTTCTGTGTCTGAATATTTCACTTTTCTAATTCTAACCATATCGTCATGCATGATAATGTTCCTCTTCCTCCTCCCCTTCCTCCTTCTTTGTCTTTTTCTTCTTCTTCTTCTGTTTTTTTTTTTTTTTTTTTTTCCAGGAATA
>VZQC01007535.1:244006-254235 GCA_009823505.1 Rhizomys pruinosus
AGTTCAGGAATACTTTTATTTCTTTCTTAATTTCTTCTTTGACCCATTGATCAGTCAGAAGTGTATTGTATTAACTCCATGAGTTCCTGTGATTTCTAGAGCTTCATTTGCTGTTTATTATAAGCTTTTTTTAAATCAAATCTAGACCCGTGTCCCCCACTCCATCCCCCAACCCCACAGAGCTCATGCATTCTGCCAAACATGCTTTTCATCTCTTTCTCAGTCTTTCTCAATACTCTCCATGTGGAAGTTGACTGTTTTGAGCAGAAGTTCACTGTTTCAGTCAGTTATTCGATGCAGTCCTTTCTGTTGTTGTTGTTGTTGTTGTTGTTGTTATTGTTTCCAATATGAATCACTCCCAACTGCTTTGGACAAAAGCTCAAGGGGCCATACACAAGAAATACTTACAACTAGATAATTGTCACTAGCATCCACAGATGAGGGATACCATTTGTCATTTGTTTTTCTGGGACTGTGTTACTTCACTCAGCATGATGTCCTCTAGCTCCAGCAGTTTTCCTGCAAACTCATGATGTCATCTTTCTTTACTGCTGCATAGAACTCCATTGTGTAGATGTACCACATTTTCTCCATCCACTCGTCAGTTGAGGGGCATTTGGGTTGGTTCCAGCTCCTTGCTATTGTGAAGAGAGCTGAAATAAACATGGCTGTACTGAAATAAACATGTATGTCTGCTGTAGGATGAGTCTTGAGCATACATGCCTAGGAGTGGTATGGCTGGGTCGGGTGGCAAGTTCATTCCAAGTCTTCCAAGGGTTCTCACACACTGCTTTCCTTAGTGGCTGTAGGAGTTTTACACTCCCACCAGCAGTGGATGAGTGTTCCCCTTTTCCCAAACCTCTCCAGCACTTGGTATCATTTGTTTTCTCGATCCTAGCCAGTCTTATTGGGAGTAAAGATGATATCTTAAAGTGGTTTTTTTTTTTTTTTTTTTTTTTTTTTTTTTAACATTCTTAGATGTTTCTCAGACCATCTCTAATTCCTCAATTGTGAAGTCTCTGTTCAGCTTTGCTCCATCTATTGAGTGGGTCATTTGTTTTCTTTCTCTTTGTTTTTTGAGTAGTTTGTATATTCTGGAAATCAATGCTTTGTCAGATGTTTCTGAAGTGAAGGTTTCCTCCACTCTGTGGGATTTCTCTTCACTTCCTTGATTGTTTCTTTTGATGTACAGAAGCTTTTGAGTTTAATGAGGTTCCATTTGTCAATTGTCGACCTTAATTCTTGCACAACTGCTGTCTGATTTAGGAAGTATTTTCCTACACCTATGTCTTGTAGTCTGCTGCCAACTTTTTCTTCTATCACCTTCAGAGTTTGGGGTTTCACCTTGAGGTCTTTGATCCACCTGGAGTTGCCTTTTGTACAGGGCGAGAGGCAGGGGTTTAATTTCATTCTTCTACAAGTGGTGATCCAGTTTGCCAAACACCACTTGCTGAAGATGCTGTCTTTTCTCCATTGTGGCTTCTTGGTCCCCTTGTCAAATATAAGATGGCTGAAATTGTATGTGCTCAGTTTGGATCTTTTGGTTTTGTTCCATGGTCAACAGGTCTATTTTTGTGCCAGTACCAGGCTGTTTTTATGACTTAGCCCTGTAGTATAGTTTGAAGTCTGGTATAGAGATCCCCCTCTGTAGCTCTTTTCACTCAGGGTTGTTTTGGCCATTTGGCATCTTTTCTTTTTCCAAATGAATTAAAGACTTTTTTTTTCCAAGCCTGTGAAGAAACTCTTGGGGATTTTGACTGGAATTGCGTTAGATCTATACAAGAGTTTTGGCAATTCTTTAAAGGTTTAAATTTTTTGTTGTAGAGATCTTTGATGTCTTTGGTTAGGTTTGTTCCTAGGTATTTTGTTGTTTTTTGAGGCTATTGTGAGTGGGAATGTCTCTTTGAAGTCTTTCTCCAGTAGCTTGTTCTTGGTGTAAAAAAAGGCCATTGATTTTTTTAATTTAATTTTATTTATTTCTGTATGTGTATGATGTATTGTCTGCATGCAGGTTTTGTGCACCCGTGTCGTGCAATGCTGCGGAGGTCAGAAGAGGGTCCCTCGGATTCCCTGGAACTGGAGTTCTCCTGGAATTGGAGTTTCAGACGGTTTCGGTCGCCGTGGTGGGTGCTGGGGATCGACCCGGGTCCTCTGTAAGAGCGGTCGGCGCTCTTAACCGCTAGGCCATCTCTCCAGCCCCAGGCCATTGATTTTTTTAGGTTAATTTTGTATCCTGCCACTTTGATGAAGCTGTTAATCATTTCTAGGAGTTTTCTGGTGGAGTTTTTATCATCCCTTAAGTAAACGATCATATTATCAGCAAATAGGGGTAGCTTGACTTCTTTTTTTCCAATTAGTACTCCTTTAATTTCCTTTTCTTGCCTTATTGTTCTAGCAAGTGTTTCAGCACTATATTGAAGAGGAAGTGGTGACAGGGGGCAGCCTTGCTGAAGTCCTACCTTAAAGGGATGTTTCTGTCATTTCCCCATTTAGGAAATATTTGGCTGTGGTTTCCTGTATATGGCTTTTGATTACATTGAGGAATGATCCCTCCAATCCAATTCCTTCAGGACTTTAAGCATGAAGGGATGCTGGATTTTGTCAAAGGCTTTTTCACATCAATTGAGATGATGGTGTGGTTTTTTGTCTTTCATTCCATTTATGTGCTTGATGATGTTTATTGATTTTCGTATGTTGAACCATCCCTGCATCTCTGGTATGAATCCAACTTGGTCATGATTGGTTGATATTCTTAATGTGGGTCTGTATGCGATTTACCAGTATCTGTGTTAGAATTTTGGCATCCTGTGTTCATTAGGGAGATGGGTCTATAATTTTCCTTTTGTTTTTTTTGCCTGGTTTTGGTAATAGAGTGATGCTGCTTCATAGAAGGAATTTGGGGAAGAATTCCCTCTGATTGTATCCTTCGAAACATTTTCAGTAATAATGGTTGTAGGTCTTTTTGAAATGTTTTATAGAATTCTGCCGTGAAACCATCTCGGGTCTGGGCTTTTTTTTTAGTTTGGAGGTTCTTATTACTCTTCAATTTTTCTTCATATATTATGGGTCTGTTTAAGCTGTGATCCTCTTTTGGTTGAGTTTTGGTGATTCCCAGGATTTCAGATATTCATCCATTTCTTCTAGGTTTTCAACTTGGTAGAGTATAGCTTCTTGAAGTATTCCTGTATGATTTTTCTGGATATTTTCCTTGTCTGTTGTGATATTTCCCCTTTCATCAACGGCTTTGTATTGATTTGGAGTTGTTCTTCTTTCTTTTGGTTAACTGGGCTAGAGGTCTTGTTTATTCTTTCAAAGAACCAAACTTTTTGGATTCATTGATTTTTTTTTGTATTGTTTTCTTTGCTTCTATTTCATTGATTTCTGCTCTGATTTTTGTTATTTCTTCCTGTCTGTTGAGTTTAGGGTTCATCTGTCGCCTCTCAAGTGCTTTTAGCTGTAGTGTTAGATCGTTCACTTGTGCTCTTTCTGTTTTTCTAATGTAGGCACCCAGGGATATAAACTTCACTCTTAGCTCGCTTTTAAGGTATCCCATAGGTTTTGTTGTGTTGTATTGTCATTGTCATTCAGTCCAGGAATGCTTTTATTTCTTTCTTTATCTCTTCCTTGACCCATTTCATTATTCAAGAGTGTGTTGTTTAGTCTCCATGTGTTCTTGTAGGCAGTAAGGGCTTATCCTAGTGTTGATATTTGAGAGTTTATTGCACCATGGTCTCATAGAATGCATGAAATTATTTCAATCTTTTTGTATTGTGGATGTTTCTTCTGTGTGCCCAGTATGTGGTTGATTTTGAGAATGTTCCATGGGGGTGCTGAGTAGAAAGTGTATTCTCTGGTATTGGTGGAATATTTGGTAGCGATCTATGAGGTCCATTTGATATATCATATCATTCAGTTCAGATGTCTCTCTGTTTATTCTTTGTCCTGTTGACATATCCAAAGGACTCAGTGGGGTATTGAAGTCCCCTACGATGAGTGTACTGGGATTAGTGTGTGACTTGTGGTCCTGGAGAATTGTCCTTTATAAGTTTGGTGGCACCAGAGTTTTGGGGCATATATATTATAATTGTGAATCTTCTTGGTGAATTGTTCCTTTGATAAAAATGTAATGGCCTTTTTGTCTCTTCTGATTTTTTTACTTTGAAGTCTATTTTGTCTGATACTTAAAATAGCAACACCTGCTTTCTTTTTGGTACATTTGCTTGGAATTATTTTTGTTCCATCCTTTCACTTTAAGGTGGTGCCTGTACCTTGAGTAAGATATGTTTCTTGTAGACAGCATTTTGATGGTTCTGTTTCCTAATCCAGTCTCAGCCAGTCTATGTCTTTTGATTGGGGAATTTAGTCCATTAATATTTAAGGTTATGATGATAGGTCTGTGGTTACTTCCTTTTGCCTTGTTATCCATTTGTGGTTTGGGGTTTAGGCTTCTACTTCTGCAGTTATGCTTTTATTGATTTCTCTTTCTAAGGTGCCTGGGGATGGTTGCCTCCTTTCTTCTGTCCTTTGAATTGCTTCAAGTATTCTCTGAAGGGTTGGTTTTCCAGACACATATTCTTCATCTTTTTATGTCATGGAAGGTTTTTCTCTTTCCTTCAATTATAATGACATTTTTGCTGGGTAATAGTAAACCTGGGTTGGCATCTATTGTCCTTTAACACTGGGAATGCTTTGCTCCAGGTTCTCTTGCTTTCATAGTTTGCATTGAAAAGTAAGTTGTAATTCTGATAGGTTTCCCTTATAAGTCACTTGTTGTTTTTCTCTTTGTGGCTTTAAGGATTTTGTCTTTGTTTTGGATGTCTAGCATTTTAACTATGATGTGGCGTGGAGAATTTCTTTTCTGATCTTGTCTGTTTGGAGTTTATGTGCTTCTTGTATTGTATTGGTTTGCTTTTTTTAGTTTGGGGATTTTCAATCTATTATTCTGTTGAAGATCTGATCAATACCATTCTCTTGGGATTCTTCTCCTTCCTCACTCCTATGATGCAGAGGTTTGATCTTTTCATAGTGTCCCACAGCTCCTGGTTGTTCCACTTTTTGTGTATTTTTAAATTTTTCATAATCTTTCCTGAGGTTTTTTAGTTGTTCTGTGTTTATCTTCCAGGTCTGATATTCTTTGTTCTGATTCTCCATTCTGCTTCTGAGGCTTTTTCCATTCCTTTCCTCTTGATTGGATGAGTGTCTTTCACCTATAGGATGATTTAATTTAAAAATAAAGTTTGTTTCCCAAGTTAATCACATACAGTAACCCAAAACAGCATGGGTGAACTTGATGAAATCTGTGCCTTGATTCCACCCTATAGGTATATATAATACAACTGCTTTTTTGAGACTCATGGGTCAAAAATAAAAACCTAAAATAAAAAAGGGGGATATAGATAGATACGAAAACTTTTTGTCAAAAAACCTTGCAATCCAAATCTTAAAACTAACTATGGGAAAGGATTTGTATGTTCCAACAGGCCAGAGGTTCAGCTTTTAGATGATTCTAGAGCCTGTCAACACTAACAGCACTAACCATTACAGATACCAGGCCTTAGAATACCAATTTTTTTCTGGTTAGATTTTGCCAACTTGACACAACCTAAAGTCACCTGGGAAGAGGGCATCTCACTTGGGGATTTTCTTCCATCAGCTTGGCCTGTGGACAGTTTTTGAGGCATTTTCTTGATCACTAATCAATGTAGGAAGCTCCAGCTCATTATGGGTAGTGCCATCCTTAGGCAGGTGGGCCTGGGCTGCATAGAAAAAAGTAGCTAAGCAAGCCATGGTTGCAGCCAGTAAGCAGCATTCCTCCAAGGTGTCTGCTTCAGTTTCTGTTTGAGTTCTTACCGGATTTCCTGCATGACTGCCTCTGATGATGGACTGTGATGTGAAGTGTAAGCCATATAAACCCTTTGCCTCCCCAAGTTGCTTTTGGTCAGTTTTATCACAGAAACCAATATTGTTGTTACTGAACAAAGACACCCTGTATTTGGGAGGTATGATTTTAGATAAGGTCTCTCATAGCTGATAATGACCTTGAACTCCTTGTCTTCCTGCCTCTGCCTCCTATCTGCCAGCATGCCTACAGTGACAGCAATGCACCTGATTATCCCTTAATAGAATTTAGAGAAAGATAAGAGTGCCACAACATGTATACATTTGGAGATGGGAGATTAAATAGGGGATGCACACTAAGACAGAGGAACCAGTAAGATAGAGAAAACCCAGAAGAGGGTGTTGTCATGGAAACAGAAACATCATTTATCAGTTTTTGTAGTGGCTTCATGAGATTTCAGTTCCCTTGCTGTGGCTACTATTTTTTTTTAATTTTATTTACTTCATTGCTTTTCTACTAAAATCTACACTTTGGAAGCCTGCAAGATGGCTCAGCTGGTAAAGGTGACCTGAGTTCCATCCCGGGAACCCATGTAAAGGTAGAAGGAGAGAACAGATTCCACAAGTTGTCTTTTGACTTCCACATGTTCAACATGACATTCATACCCTGACATCCTTCCCCATCATGTATACCCACACATGATAATAATCGAATAATTTTTTTATTTTTATTTTTATTTTTTAAAAATTTTTTATTAATTTTATTTCTTTCTGTATGTGTATGAATGTACTGTCTGCATGCAAGTTTGTGCACCCGTGTCGGGCAATGCCGCGGAGGTCAGAAGAGGGTATCGGATTCCCCTGGAACTGGAGTTCTCCTGGAATTGGAGTTTCAGACAGTTCTCGGCCGCCATGTGGGTGCTGGGGATCGAACCCGAGTCCTCTGTAAGAGTGGTCGGCGCTCTTAACCACTAGGCCATCTCTCCAGCCCCTCGAATAGTTTTTTTAAACTATACTTTGAAACCAGGGGTGGTGGCCTTTAATCCCAGCACTCTGGAGGCAAAGGTAGGCAGATCTCTGTGAGTTCAAGGCCAGCCTGATCTACAGAGAGAGCTCTAGGCCAGCTGGGACTAAAATACCAAAAACCCCATATATTTTGATAAATACTATTATAGGTTTATCTTTAGCACTCTATTTCTTTGGATACATTCTATATGTGGGTGAAAGTCTACTTAAAAGCTTCTGGAATAAGTTGCATATTAGCTTCTAGAAAATTTGCCTCTTTTTATATGTCTTCCTAAATGAGTTGTCTTTTTCTCTGTACCCTCAAAAATACTGAACATTTCTAGTGATAAGAGGATATTATACACCAGCATTTTATTGAAAAAAAATAAAAGGAGAACACAGTTATTTCAGCACTGGGGGTGGAACCCAGGGCTTAATGCAAGATAGCCAAGTGTTCTACTACTGAGATTTAAAAATATATATTATTTTTATTTTATGTGTCTGAGTGTTTTGCCTTCATTTAAGTGCACCACACATGTGTAGTAGCCCTGGAGGCCAGAAGAGGGCACTGTATTCCCTGGAACTGGAGCTACAGATGGTTGTTAGCTGCTACCTAGGTGCTGGGAACCATACCTGGGTCCTCCTGCAAGAGCTCTTAACACTTAACCATCTCTCTAGTCCCTACTAATGAAATCTTACCTCAAGCCCATATCTACTAATGTTTTTTATTTCTCTCTCTCTCTCTCTCTCTCTCTCTCTCTCTCTCTCTCTCTCTCTCTCTCATCTGTGACAGGAGTGCTCACTCATGCAGATATATGGAGGCCAGAAGTTGATATTGAGATGTCTTCTTCAAACAATTTTCCATGTTATTTTTTTGAGATAGGGTCTCTCATTGAACCTGGAACTTGCCTTTCTGGCTAGACTTCCTGGCCAGCGAGCCCCCAGGATCTGCTAGTTTCTGGCACTCCCAGCATTGGAGTTACTGGCACTAGGCCCAGCTTTTATGTGGGTGTTGAGGATCTGAACTCAGGTCCTCATGTTTACACAGCAAGCCTTTACCCACTAAGTCATCTCCCCAGACTCCATATCAATGATTTTAATTTCTATAATTTGTCATTGTATGGATATTCTTAGTTAGCCAAATAGATTGTGCAAAACTAGCCAGTGCTCTTAGTCCCTGAGCCATCTCTCCAGCCCCTGGATGTCTTTCTTTGTTGCTCTCCACCTTATTTTTTGCAGCAGGATGTCTCACTGAAACCAGAATTCACTGTTTTTGGTAGACTGGCTGGCCAGTGGGCCCTCAGTGTCTGCCCATCTCCACTGCTCTCCCTCCTCCAGCACCAGTGTTACAGAAGCAACTAATTATACCTGTTTGATTTTTTAAAAAATATTTTACTTTTATTTTATGTGTATGAGTATATTCCCTGCTTATAGGTATGTGCACCTGTGTCATGAAATGCCCACAGAGGTGAGAAGGACTCAGATCCCCTGGAACCAAAGTTATGGAGGATTGCTAGCTGCCAGATGGGTGCTAGGATTTGAACCTGGATCCTCTGCAAGAGTAGCCAGTGCTCCCAACCAGTGAGCCACCTTTCCAGCCCCTTTACTTGGTTTTTACATGGGTACTAGAGATCTAAACTCAGGTCTTACACCTAACCACCAAGTACTTTACTAAGTCCTCTTCCCAGCCCCAGCATAGAATTTCGAAGCTGAGCCATGGTCTGGTCTAAGGGTTAGAAAAACCTCTGAGTTTGAAAATATTTCAGTTGTAAAGTTGCTCTAAAAAACCAGAGGGATTTCCTTTAGGTTGGATTCACTCTGGAATCTGGGCACCATTTCCCATTTTGTTGTGGTTTATGATGGTTTGGTTCTAGTTGAGTCAGGTCTTGTAGTTGCTTTAAAAAGCATGCAGGAGGCTATTGTGAGTAGGAAGGTCTCTTTGAATTCTTTCTCCAGTTGCTTGTTGTTGGTGTAAAGAAAGGCCATTGATTTTTTAAGGTTAATTTTGTATCCTGCCACTTTGCTGAAGCTGTTAATCATTTCTAGGAGTTTTCTGCTGGAGTTTTTAGCATCCCTTAAGTAAACAATCATATCATCAGCAAATAGGGATAGTTTGACTTCCTCTTTTCCAATTAGTACTCCTTTAATATCCTTTTCTTGCCTTATTGCTCTAGCAAGTGTTTCAAGCACTATATTGAAGAGGAGTGGTGACAGGGGGCAGCCTTGCCGAGTTCCTACCTTTAAAGGGAATGTTTCTGTCATTTCCCCATTTAGGATGATATTGGCTGTGGGTTTCCTGTATATGGCTTTGATTACATTGAGGAATGATCCCTCCAATCCAATTCCTTCTAGGACTTTAAGCATGAAGGGATGCTGGATTTTGTCAAAGGCTTTTTCAGCATCAATTGAGATGATGGTGTGGTTTTTGTCTTTGATTCCGTTTATGTGTTTGATGATGTTTATTGATTTTCGTATGTTGAACCATCCCTGCATCTCTGGTATGAATCCAACTTGGTCATGATGGATGATCTTCTTGATGTGGGTCTGTATGCGATTTGCCAGTATTCTGTTTAGAATTTTGGCATCTGTGTTCATGAGGGAGATGGGTCTATAATTCTCCTTTTTAGTTCTGTCTTTGCCTGGTTTTGGTAATAGAGTGATGTTGGCTTCATAGAAGGAATTTGGGAGAGTTCCCTCTGATTGTATACTTCTAAACAGTTTCAGAAATAATGGTTGTAGGTCTTTTTGAAATGTTTTATAGAATTCTGCTGTGAAACCGTCTGGGCCTGGGCTTTTTTTAGTTGGGAGGCTTCTTACTACATCCTCTATTTCTTCATATGTTATGGGTCTGTTTAAGCTGCTGGTCTCCTCTTGGCCAAGCTTTGGTGATTCCCAAGATTTCAGATATTCATCCATTTCTTCTAGATTTTCAAACTTGGTAGAATATAGGTTCTTGTAATATTCCCATATAATTTTCTTGATCTTTTCCTTGTCCGTTGTGATATTTCCCTTTTCATCACAGATTGTATTGATTTGGAGTTGTTCCTTCTTTCTTTTTGTTAACTGGGCTAGAGGTCTGTCTATCTTGTTTATTCTTTCAAAGAACCAACTTTTGGCTTCATTGATTTTTTGTATTGTTTTCTTTGTTTCTATTTCATTGATTTCTGCTCTGATTTTTGTTATTTCTTCCTGTCTGTTGCGTTTAGGGTTCATCTGTTGTTGCCTCTCAAGTGCTTTTAGCTGTAGTGTTAGATCATTCACTTGTGCTCTTTCTGTTTTTCTAATGTAGGCACCCAGGGCTATAAATTTCCCTCTTAGGACTGCTTTTAAGGTATCCCATAAGTTTTGTTGTGTTGTATTGTCATTGTCATTCAGTTCCAGGAATG